>CAUYLG010075254.1:0-91195 GCA_963573385.1 Cacajao melanocephalus | reverse complement strand
CCCCCCCCCCCCCCCCCCCCCCCCTCCCCCCCCCCCCCCCCCCCCTCCCTGCCCCCCCGCCCCCCCCGCCCCCCCCCCCCGGCGGGGGGGGGGGGGGGGGGGGGGGGGGGGGGGGGGTCTCTTCATTCAGAGCGTGCATTTTAACACTGACGCTCATGAAAAATCGGTAAAGCCATATAGACTCCATCTGGAATCCAATAACCTAGTTTAAAAAAATTAAAAGCAAAACAATCAATAAACTTGACTTTGAAAAATCATTTTCAAAAAATAAAAGCATTACGAGTTGAATAAATTCTTATCTAGCTGGCTTTCTGAGACTGTTTTTAGTCCAATGTCTTAAAGCTGCAGAATTGCTCATTTCATGCCCTTTGCTTAAAGAAAATAAAAGTAATTTCTCTTCTAAATTATATATACACATGGGTGCTCTTGGATTTCACCTAAAATTTCAGAAACGATTCTGTGTCACAAGCTGAAGCTGCTTAGATGGAAAACCACTTTAATGCCCCAAGGAGAATGCAACTTTAAACACAGCCCTTGGATGAGCCTTTCGTAAAGCTAAGAATCCTTGAAAACTCAGGCACTGCCTGGTTTATCCAGTTGGTATACGTTTTCATATGTGATGCTGGCTTTTAGAGGAGCATTAAACAGGTGTGTAAAGTGCAAAGGTCAGTGATGATGCATGTCTTTTACAGATGCCTTCAAGAATTCCAGAAGAACCTCTAGCTTCTACCAGTCATGTCCCAGTATGACCTGCACTTCTCTTCTAGGGAATGGAATTTGGTGCAATGGGAGAGGTGGATCTGGGAGATTTCAATACACCACATTTTATTTCTATCACTTCTTTCCTATCTCTTCTAACTACCATCTAGTCTGTCCTCTCAAATAAAGAATTTTTCTTTGTCCTATATATTTCCTTATTCATCATATAAACTCCAGGAAAGCTATGTTGGCTTTCTTGGGTGTCTGTACAAAATCTGTGACATCATGAACCTATCTGACCATCTTTAATGGTCAAACTAAGCCTCTATGGTTAACAGACTTTCGCTTCTGAAATGGAGATAACACCTGCATATCACTATGCACTATGATGACACGTGAGGCAATGGATACAAACGAATATGTAATTCTTTAAAACATGGTATGTCAAGATATAATCATCATGATAAACCTCATCCTAAGCATTATTTATTATGGAAATTTTTTGTTCCTTAAATCCATCCCTTTCCATCCCTCTTATTATTGCCTTAGTTCAGGCTCCTCTAATTCTCTTGAACTCAACGGTTTACTAAGTGTTCTCCATGCTGTCAATTTTTCCTGGGACTAGTCCATTCTTCCCACTGTGGACAAAATTATCTCTGAATTAAAAATCTGATCCTGCCAAACTGTGGTTCTATATGTTCTAAGTGTGCCCATCACCCACATAATTCCAGAACTCTTAGCTGAGCATACAAGACTCTTTTTGTCCACAAGTGCCCCAACTTCCTTAACAGCCCCATCTTCAGCAATCCCCCTAAGCTCCCCTAACAGGAAAGTAAAAGAGAAGTACTTAGTAATCCCCAAATACACCAGGCTGCCCTGTGTCCAAGCTTCTTTACCAGCTCTTCCTTCTACTCAGTGTTGTCCTCCACTGCCTCTTCTAAACCTCCCACCCCATGCCATCCTCCTTCACAGCTCAGGCCACTATCACATCCTTGGTATACCCACAGCTCTATGCTCATGCATTATTTATAGCATTAGCCACACTGCATAGGGATTTTTTTTATGTATGGGTCTCTCCTATAAGACTGAGTTTCTCAGTAACAAAAACTATATCTCCTTTATTTTTCCATCTCACATATAGCCAACCGTTTGATATGCAGAAAATGATTAATACATGTTAACTAATTTGTTGAGGAATCAGGAAACAAAAAGTAAGAAATTAAAGGATTAAAACTTTTTTCTTTGATCACAACTGGAGGAATTCAGTGGAAAAAGACAATTCAATTTTTCTTTCCAGCAAGTCAAATATACTGGCAGGAAGCCTAAAAAAAAAAAAAAAAAAAATAGACCTGACTCCTGAAAAACAGTCCCTCAGGTTGGGTTCCACTCCTGCCTCCACCATTTACTAGCTCTGTGGCTTCAAGTAAGTAATAGTATCTATGAACATAAGTTTCCCCGTCTGTAAATAAATAAACATCACCTGCCCTGTATTCCTCAGAGTTGTCAGGAAAAAACAAAATAATGAATAAATATCTCCTGTAAACTCCCAAATGCTATGAAGTATCAGAAGTAAGGTACTATTTGAGTAGGTTATACTTTGAAGAAAAGGTGTTTTTAGAGGGACCGTTACAAGGTTCATAAAGAGATAACAATCCTGGACAAGGACCCAATGCTTCTATTTGGATAAATTATTGCACAAAACCCGAATTTAACCACATGAAGAAAATGTCTAAAGGTTTCTAAACCTTAAGCATAAAAGCAAAAATCAATCATGAAATTGTATTTAAGATAATAATGGAGCATGGTTTGTAACATGCTATGTAATATTATTTTACTTCTTAGAACACCAATCTTATCGTTTACCAGTGAAAATTAGGAAATGACTAGAATTGCTGCTGAATAACTCCACTTGGATGCCACTAGCTCTTCAAAATCCAATAAGCCCCAAACTAATATGTCTGTCTCCCCAACTAGCCTGTGTGCTCAGTGAGAGCAGAGGCCACGTCCACCTTAGTCACCACTGGAGCCCCAGTGCTTACCAGAGTTTCTGGCACAGATAATAGCTCTTGGTAATGATGTACTAAACAAATGAATTAATGAACACTGACATTCAGATAAAACAGCGGAGATGGCTTTTGAGGGAAACCTGAACAGAAAGCTATCTTTAGGAGCTCTTCAGGCAGACCCTTGGCAGGAACCAGCAGCATTCTGAGAACTCTAGCCAGAGGTGCCTGCTTTGAGACAGGTCATCTCCTTCTCATTTGCAAATGTCCCTGTGGCAAATATAAGCAATTAGACATTGTCTATTCTGGGCTTTTTTTCCCCTCAAATTAAAAGCCATTCTGCTTTTATCCACTACCATTTACTGTTATTAGGGGAGGCCATCTATCTTGTCCACATTAATATTATCTTCACGGAGGGAACGGTCTACAGAAGAGTTATACCTACAAAATGTGTAAACCAACTACTATATGTAGATGGTGAAATTAAAAGGTATTAGATTTTCTGTCCTTCCATATTTTATCCACCAGTTAAACTTAACATAATTTAGCTTGAAAGGTGGCCAAACAAACCACACAGACCCACGTCTTACCCCATCCTAAAGTCTATCCTCACCGCAGGTTTGCCTTTTAACATATTGTGTCTCCTATCATAACACTGCTTTTTCCTTTTATTTGCCCTTCTAAATATTTTTGTGTGATTATAAAATAAGAACTATCTTTTCCCACAGCCATGCCAGAACTCGTATCTGAGCGATAACTGCTCCTCCTCTCGTGGGTCTGGAAGGGAAATCATTTGATCTTTCTCTGATTCAGTCTGCCAACCTCCTTCATTGGCCACCTGTGAAATTGCTTCAAGTCTGGCTTTCCTATCAGCCTCCAAACTTTCCCATCAGCTCCTTTTTACTCCAGACCCTTTTGGCTTTGTGCGTGGTATCCTCCTTTCCCCTTGTGAATTTTGTCCCACTATGAATTTCCTACTTTCTTAAAAGTAAATGTAAGCCTCTGTCTTGAAATAAGGATGCACACATGACACTAAGTTCTATTAAATAAGACAGTTGCTCTACAGTCTGGCTGATCATTACATGGAGACCTTGATAAACATTAACACACTTTGATTCAATTGGTTTAGAGTAGGGCATAGGAACCCACACATACTAAAATCTCTCTTGGTGACTGAAATTATGAGGTTGAAAACACACTCTTGTACATATAATAATTTGCATAAACCCTTTTAAAAGGTATAATTCTGCACTTTTGTTCCTTTTCCCTTGTACCTTTAACTGACATCATTTAGTGTAATCACTTACTCTTATCTGGTTCTGTGCATTTTAAAAATTTGGTGTCAAAATCTTCCTAAAACACATTTAAGGAAGCTCTGTCCCCATCCAGGAATATGGGGAGAAGCTAATTTAGGTTTAATGACTGGGCGTGCTCACTGCAGCTCTCCCTTCTTCTTCAGGGCTAGCCACCCACCAGAAAGCAAGCTATACTCAACTGTCATCCAAACAAAAGCCAGATCCAACTGCAGATGAAGACTGGAATACGACCTCCAACGAGGGAATAAGAGCTACCATGGGTACCGGACTCCACCTTTTGTGCTGGGAAATTTCTAAAGGGGAGCAGAGAAGAATGGCCCCAGCTGCTATCCTCCCCCTTTTGTGATATGTCTCATCCCCGCACTGTCATGCTGACCTCTCCAGGAAAGCAAGTGCAATGGAAGAGCTGCAGCGGGAACAAGGGGAGCTTTGGAGAATAATGTCCTCGCTTATGGGAGAATGGTGATGAGGGATGTTTCGGGACCAACATTTAATGAAAATGCAATCAGATGATGAGGGTGATTAGTCATTTACAGTATTACAAAACATTTCCCTTTTTATAAACTGCCACCAGAAGCAGCTGTCCTCAAGCAGTATGGCATGTCAGGATCATCTGAGCTTTTCCCAAATACATGTGACCAAGTACTTTGAACGAACGGGCCATCCAGAACCTAAGCAGCTCAGCCTCCCCATTCCGGTATGCCTCTGAGGAATTCTACAGCTCTGTGAAACAGGTTCCAAAGCCACGCGGGGCCAGTCACTGTGGCTAACTCCTGTAGTCCTACCTACTGGGGAGGCCAAGGCCAGAGGATCGTTTGAGCCCAGGACATCAAGGCTGCAGTGAGCTATGATTACGCCACTGCACTCCAGCCTGGGCAACAAAACAACACTCTGTCTCAAAAAAAAAAAAAAAAAAAAGCCAAAAGGCTAAATGATATGCATTGACTATAATGACATTTAACATTACATAAAACTTTGACATTTAATATTCTCAAGGTTTGTACAATAGTCTTGTTTTTGTTCTTGAAAAACATATATGACTATTGTTTTTGTTTTTAATTTTACCAGAAGTAACTGTTTACTTTTACATATAACACACACACACATTCTGATTCTGGTTGTCCAAGACGTCCACGGGACAGAAAGCTATAGTCTGGCCAGTGCAGCGTGTGCTGGCAACATTCACTGTCTATGCAGGACGTGCCAGTGTGAAGCCCAGGGAAGCACTCGCTCTCCAGTGGGTCTGCCTGCAGTATTCTATGCGGCCATGCTCAACCAGGGAGAAAAATGGCTTTCCACCACACTTCCTCTGCCCTCTTCCCTGTCCAGAAAGGAAGAGATTCAACCCATCAAAAGCTGGTTATGCTGCAGCCTGTGCAAACCTGAGAAGTGTTTAGCTCTGCCCCTTGAGACCTGATTGAGGGAACATATGCCCAAGAAATGTAAAGAAGAAAGCTTCCCCGTGTCTAGTGAAGTATTCCAGTATCTCTAGATTGATTCAAAATATGTTAATTATATTGTTTGAAATACTATAAACTCTAATATTTGGAACACATATTTAAATATAAATTAATGCATTCTAAAGCAAAATAATGAAGATTATCCAACATATGTTTTTTTTTTTGAGATGCAATCTCACTCTGTTACCCAGGCTGGAGTGTAGTGGCACCATCTCAGCTCACTGCAATCTCCACCTCCTGGGTTCAAGCAATTCTCTTGCCTCAGCCTCCCAAGTAGCTGGGACTACAGGCATGTGTCACCACACTAGGCTAATATTTCTATTTTTAGTAGAGACAGGGTTTCACCGTGTTGGCTGAGGCTGGTCTTGAACTCCTGACTGCAAGAGATCTGCCCACTTCAGCCTCCCAAAGTACTGGCATTACAGGCATGAGCCACTGTGCCCAGCCTATCCAAAATATTCGAATTACCCTCTGTATCAGTAAACTATCTAGTGATTGCTAATGTACTTTGTCCCTTACAGTGGCTTATAATTTTCTTGAGAAAATCTACAGTGATATAATCACCTTCTTGAGACTGTATTTTGTGAACATTTATTAATTTCTAAAATTAAGCTCTTTTTTACTAAGTACCTTCTTTAGAGCAGTTTCTGAATGCATTTTGCTTTTTTTAATTTTTATTTTTATTTTAGGTTCCAGGGTCCATGTGCAGGATGTGCAGGTTTGTTACACAGGTAAACATGTGCCATAGTGGTTTGCTGCACCTCTCAACCCATCACCTAAGTGTTAAGCCCAGCATGCATTAGCTAGTTTTCCTAATGCTCTCCCTCCCCCCACTGAGTGTATTTTTCTAATTAATATTAGGTAAAAGTATGTGACTTTATAACATACTGCTACACGGAGAAGGTACATGCTATATAAATACCAGACATAGTTTTTTCATAAAATATAATGAACTACCATGCATTACCACAAGGTGGCAGTGGTGTTATGCTAATGATCAGGATTTTCTTTCTCAAATGTGAATATAGATGGGGCTTTTTTTACAGTTGCACAAATCCTTCCCTGCAACTGGTGAATGGAGTATGTGTAACTGTGTTGTAAATGGGTAAAATTAAATTAAAATAAAATAATAAATAATTATCCTTCCAATTCTGAATTTACTTATTCCTTATCAAATGCCCCTATCACATCCAAGAACTACCCCTTTGCCCACACACGACATCTTGATGTAGCCACTTCCCCCATGGCCAAAATGATACAACTATTTTGGTGTGGGGACATTTTGATGTGGTCTAAAAGAAATCACTAGACATCACGTTTGTTTTTTTTTTAACTAATAACTAATGTGCAAATGAGGGAACCTCACAGCATACCTGAGTCTCACAGGACTGCAGCACTCACAACGTCCCCTATCCTGGAATGCAGCTCGTGGCTGCAGGAGGAGCTGGTGGTCAGTGGTAAGGTCAAGGGTGGGATGGGAAATGGTGAAGTGCAGGCATCTGACTGCTGAGCCACAGACAACGAGGAGTCAGTCTCCTAACTATCACACACAGTTAGCTCAGAAAGAGCTACCCAGCATTCCATGCAAAAGATTGGCTTATTTTCTGGAATTTCAATTGCGTCTTCAATAATCTGCCTCTGAAATTCTCTAGTTCTTTCCCCAAGGAATATCTGAGTCCCAACTACATTGGAAATTAGAAATCAGAAATCTGCCAGTTCTCTGCATGGATAGACAGATTAGATAGATAGATAAACGGATAGACATATACATGTTATATTTAATATCATAAGCTCCACTCCAATACGGTTTTGATGGACAAGACTGATACCCCTAAAAAGGATAACCCAGTTCTACCAGATTTTTAAAAAATATCTTATTAATAATTGTTCACAGAAATGAAGAGAATCAAATGTGAGTATTCTCCATAATTAAGATGGAACCAAAAAATAGTCACAGATGAAGGCTGTGCAAATTACTAGAAAAAAGACAGCAACACGCATACACACACGCACAATTACATGCACACACGCACAAGTACATGCACACTCACACACCTGCACATGAGACCTATACTTTGGTCACGACAGCATGTCCCTGTGTCCCTTCACCTGGATCCATTCATTCCTCCTCTGAGATCTTACTCTCTCTATCATTTGCCAAAAAAAATTTAAGCCCTCCCTCCCTTAGGCTACTTCTGTATATTGTTCTTACTTCCACCATTGCATTGTGGTATAGCTCTTTGTCTCCATCATGCACAGAGGTGCAGAGGTACAGCCTGGGTTCAAACCTTGGCTCCACAGCTGACTAATTACTAAAGACTTTGAGCAAATTACTCAATGTTTCTGTGCCTGAATTTCTGCTTCTTTATGGATAACAACAATAACTAAGCTATAGGGGTGCTGTGAGGACTCAGTGAGTCAATGCATGTAAAGTATCTGCAACGGTTCCTGACACGAGGTCCTCAGTAAACACCAGCTGCTTGTGTTACTCTCACTCCTGTCCTTTATTAGACAGTAAATGTCCCCAAGTCAGGTTCATGTTTACTTCATCTTTGTCTCCTTAGCACCCAGCACTATGACTATCACCTCAGTGGTACTTACAATTCATTTGTTAAACTAAATTGAACCATTCCCCATCTTTCATCTCTAATCATTCTCACTCCATCCATTCCTTCCCCTTGGCATATCTCATTTTAAAAAGTAACAACTTTTTCCACCTCTTGATTATGTCCCAGCTCCCCAGCTATGCCTTCCTCTCCATTACTACAAAACTGCTTTAAAAAATCAGAATCCTCTCACTGCTCTGTCCTTTCCTTTCCTTCAGCCTTACTGCATGCATTACAGCTTCCACTCCCTCCTTTGCAAGAAATCTACCCCTTGGCTATTTCCAATTAAAGCCTATGTGCCAAATCTCTCTGAATGAACTTCTTCCCATAGTTCCAATTATCTCCTCTACATATATACATAACTCCTAAAATAAATTTTTATACTTATTCTCATTTTCATTCCAGCTCCATTTACAACTGTCTGCCTGACATCTCCACTTGGAGATGCCATCACCACCTGAAACCCAAGCACATTATATTTCATGAAATACATGTCTTAGTATAATAGAAAAGACACTAGCTTGGCTTCAGAAAACCTAGATTCTAATTCCAAAATTGCCAGTAGCTAACTACGTGGCACTGGGTAAAAGTCACTCTATACAGAACTCCAAATGAATTCAGCACCTTGCCATGGCAATTCCACTCCTCTTCCTATGACCTCATCTGCTAGCAGCAGTGTTATTTTCCTAGCACACCACTTCAGAACTTTCAAGCTATCTTTTATTTTCCCTCGCCTTTAAATTAATCTGCCATCAAAAGGTTTCTGAAAACTGGTCTTCCTCTTTGCTCCTGCACCCAGTGCCCTAATGCTTGTGACTTTATTATTTCTCACCTAGGTTATAGAAATGGCCTCCTATGAAGAAATGCTTCCAAGACCAGCACGCCTGAAAGAACCTCCTGATGGTGAGCAGGGCCGGAACCACCACCTGCCTGTCACAGCACTAACTCTTCATTTGGTTCCCATTTAAGTTTGGCCCAAAACGACTCTTCTCTTAAGGACCCATAATAAAGCAGAGGTGACACAGAACACTCAAATGAGACTTTTCTAAAGGTTGGCAATAAGAAAAGTGAAGTAGACAGAAAGTGCCATTTTAGACAATAGAACAAAATCCCTTTTGTCCTCCATGCCTCTGAGCCCAAAGAGAGACTCTAGGGCCCTTCTGCCTAAGCTCCCCATCAGAGGCAAACCAGGTGGTCCCCTATGGCCAAAGACCACAAACTCAGAGAGACAGCACACTCAAGGTCTCCACACTAAAGCCAAGAAGCGGAGGCCTCCTGCTCACCTGTCTATGATCTGTCCTTGCAGTTCTTCTTCCTATACTCGGGGGCGGGGGGGGGCGGGGGCGGCACTGCCTTACTTGGGCAGGCCTCAACTGAACACCACAGTCTGACAAAAGTCCCCCATTGTTCACAAGACAATCACATGGACAGAAACATGAAACACAGATGTATTTCCTTACACTTGCCCCCTGTCTAGTTAGTCCTCCATACTCCCTCCCTCCAGAATTGCTTCCTTAAGGCAGATCTCATCTGGTCACTTCTCTGCTCAAAATCTTTGTTGGTTGTTCATTAACCACAGAACAAAGCAAAGCCCTTTAATTCCTTTAATTCTGCACGGAAGGCCTCTGACTGGTTTCATCTTCACAGCTGCTGCAGCCCCCTCTTGACACATCACTTCTATCCCCACTCTCCCTGCAGTGTCTGCTCCTGGCATTCTGGTCTACCTGCCATTGGCCAAATAGAACACACATCTTCCTCCCATCTTGGGTTCTTTATATGGGTGTCTTTTTGCAGGCGCAGAAGGCACACCCCCACCCTAGACCTTTCCTCTCGTGACTCACCCTTAAATGCTGGACTTAAATACCCACTCTTCCAAATGTCACTCAAGCAGAGCTCACTCATTTGCAATTCCATGTTCTCAGTCCTAACCGAGCCACATTTGTAAAATGCAATAGATATACACAGGAGTGCGATGCACTAAGATTATCTTTTCTCTCTCATTTTTCAGTATTTTCAGTGGTACATGAATTCTGAAATCTGTATTACAGTATGATGAGAAGGTAAATCATAAAACATGTCAAGATATCAACTCAAACTTTAAAAGATAGCCTACCTTTATCTCCCTACCTCCCAAAAGTCATTAGCGCATCCAACTTACTTTATTTCTTCTTCAACCTACCCACACTCCCCTCTACCTAAGAATGGCTGTCTTGAAAACAGTGGATGTTTTTCGTTGTTGGAATGAAATGAAACATTTCCTTTCCCTCTCTTCAGTTCACATATCCCTATGTCCTGAGCGTGATGCCGTATCACATGTTACTCTCACCGTCCATGCTGCTCTGCACACGTGCAGTCGTCCTCTGCTGATGGTGTGCAGAGGCAGGCAGGACTTGAATGCTTGCTGTGCTTTTCACTTGGAAGGCGTGGCAAATAAAGATGACTTCATCCAGATGCCTAAGAAACACATTCCTGAGGCCAGGTGTGGTGGCTCACGCCTATAATCCCAGCACTTTGGGAGGCGAAGGTGGGAGGATCACCTGAGGTCAGGAGTTCAAGATCAGCCTAGCCAATATGGTGAAACCCCATCTCTACTAAAAATACAAAAACTGGCCAGGCATAATGGCGCACACCTGTAATCCCATCTACTCAGGAGGCTGAGGCAGAAGAATCACTTGAACCAAGGAGGCGATGGTTGGAGTGAGAAACATTCCATGCTCATGGTTAGGAAGAATCAATATCGTGAAAATGGCCATACTGCCCAAAGTAATTTATAGATTCAACGCTATCCCCATCAAGCTACCAATGACCTTCACAGAACTGAAAAAAACCACCTTAAACTTCATATGGAACCAAAACGGAGCCTGCATAGCCAAGACAATTCTAAGCAAAAAGAACAAAGCGGGAGGCATCACGCTACCTAACTTCAAACTATACTACAAGGCTACAGTAATCAAAACAGCATGGTATTGGTACCAAAACAGAGATATAGACCAATGGAACAGAACAGAGGCCTTGGAGGCAATGCCACACATCTACAACCATCTGATCTTTGACAAACCTGACAAAAACAAGCAATGGGGAAAGGATTCCCTTTTAATAAATGGTGTTGGGATAACTGGCTAGCCATGTGCAGAAAGCAGAAGCTGGATCCCTTCCTTACAGGTTACACCAAAATTAACTCCAGATGGATTAAAGACTTAAACAAAAGACCTAACACCATAAAAACTCTAGAAGAAAACCTAGGCAAAACGATTCAGGACATAGGCATAGGCAAGGACTTCATGACTAAAACACCAAAAGCAATGGCAACAAAAGCCAAAATAGACAAATGGGATCTAATTAAAGTCCAGAGCTTCTGCACAGCAAAAGAAACAATCATTAGAGTGAACTGGCAACAAACAGAATGGTAAAAACTTTTTGCAATCTACCCATCTGACAAAGGGCTAATATCCAGAATCTACAAAGAACTAAAACAGATGTACAAGAAAAAAACAAACAAACCCATTCAAAAGTGAGTGAAAGACACGAACAGACACTTTTTAAAAGAATACATTTATGAGGCCAACAAACATATGAAAAAATGCTCAACATCACTGGTCATTAGAGAAATGCAAATCAAAACCACATTGACACCATCTCACATCAGTTAAAATGGTGATCATTAAAAATTCTGGAGACAACAGATGCTGGAGAAGATGTGGAGAAATAGAAACACTTTTACACTGTTGGTGGGAGTGTAAATTAGATCAACCATTGTGGAAGACAGTGTGGTGATTCCTCAAGGACCTGGAAATAGAAATTCCATTTGAGCCAGCAATCCCATTACTGGTTATATATCCAGAGGATTATAAATCGTTCTGTTATAAAGACACATGCATACGTGTGTTCACTGTGGCACTGTTTACAATAGCAAAGACCTGGAACCAACCCAAATGCCCATCGACGATAGACTGGACAAGGAAAATGTGGCACATATACACCATAGAATACTATGCAGCCATAAAAAATGATGAGTCCCTGTCATTTGCAGGGACACGGATGAATCTGGAAATATCATTCTCAGCAAACTGACACAAGAACAGAAAATCAAATACCACATGTTCTCACTCATAGGTGGGTATTGAACAGTGAGAACACATGGACACAGGGAGGGGAGCATCACACACTGGGGTCTGTTGGGGGCTACTAGGGGAGGGACAGTGGTGGGTAGGGAGTTGGGGAGGGATAACATGGGGAGAAATGCCAGATATAGATGACAGGGGGATGGAGGCAGCAAACCACATTGCCATGTATGTACCTATGCAACAATCCTGCATGTTCTGCACATGTACCCCAGAACCTAAATTGCAATAAAATATGTATTTTAAAAAGTACAATTTATGATATATGAAATAGAAAATGCAAATAAAATATTAATTTCTAAAAAAAAAGAAAGATGCCTTTTTAAAATTTTTTCAGATGCAGTCCCACTCTGTTGCCAAGCTGGAGTACAGTGGTGTGATCTTGGCTCACTGCAACCTCCCCCTCCTGGTTTCAAGAAATTCTCCTGCCTCAGCCACCCGAGTAGCTGGGACTCCAGGTGTGCGCCACCACACCCAGCTAATTTTTATATTTTTAGTAGAGATGGGGTTTCACCATGTTGGCCAGGATGGTCTTGATCTCTTGACCTCGTGATCCGCCCGCCTCAGCCTCCCAAAGTGCTGGGATTACAGACGTGAGCCACCGCACCCAGCCCAAAAAGATGCCTTTTTAAAAAAATCAAACATACAACCTTAGGTCATTGCTATGGTGTCTCCCACAATTCATGTGTTGAAAACTTGATCCCCAGTGTGGTGGTGTTGGGAGGTGGGACCTAATGGGAGGTGTTTGGGTCATGTAGGCTCTGCCCTCATGAATGAATTAATGTTATCATAGAGGGGGTTCCTTATAAAAGGATGAGTTTAAACCCCTCGTGCACTTGCTTTCATTGCCACTCTCTTTCTGTCTATCTCTCTGGGCCTTCTCTTGCCCTTCTGTCTTTAGCCATGAGATGTCACAGGAAGAAAGTCCTTACAATATGACAGCCCCTTGATTACCGGACTTCACAGCCTCCAGAACTGTGAGCCAGTCAATTTCTGTTCATAATAAGTTACCAATCTCAGGTATTTTATCATAGCAACACTAAACAGATTAAGACAGTCATAAAAGTTTAAAACTATACACACATACATACATACATATGTACAAAAATACATGATACAACTATACAAGCTGTTTTAGAAGGCCAAGTTCACATATTTTATAAAAAGAATTTTGGAAAAACTTTTGTTTTTAATGTCTACTAATATTGCTTTACTATTAATATCAGTCTTCCCTATGGCAGAAGAATGGCAAGTCACTAAATTCAGCCAAACAATGATGAGTCATTAACAGCTTTAGGCATTAGATGAAACTTCCTTTAATAAGTCAAGTCCCCTGATAGAAAGACCCTATGCAGAGCAGAGAGAAATTTTGTGTGAGAGAAACAGCTAATGGTCTACCATAATCCATTCTTTTTCCTGGTACGTACCCTCCCAGCTACACACTCCATTTCCTGAGTTTAGGCCAACAGGACGTGAGCAGAAATGACGGGTGCAACTTAAGAGTCATCCTCTTAAAGACACCTGGTTCTATTTCTTTCTGCTGGCCAGAAACAGAGATGACTGAAAGAACATTGAAAACTGCCCAGTGAGACTACATATCCCAGGCTATTTGAAGTTCGAAGCCCCTATGTCACTAAGAGCTTGCCAATGAAATGCGAGCAACAGTCATGGGTGCCACTTTGGCCTAGACCTTTAGAAACTGGTCTACCTCCTCCATGTCCACCTTTTCCACTTTCTAGCTGGAACCTGGAAGTGGTGGCCCAGTTTTAGCCACAGAGCAAGGACAATTCCCTGAGGAGATGGCAAAGAAACAACATGGGAGGAACCTGGGCCCTTCGATAGTCCCATGCAACAGAGATACTCACTTCTGCAGCTTCCCTTGGATGGGGATACAAAAGAGAAATGCCTTTGTTGTCTAAGTTCCTGAATTTGGGCAATTTATTTGTTATTACAACTTCACAACTCTAATATTTAAGCTATATTAGAGGCATCCCACTAGCTTAGGATCACATACCTCTGCACTGTGACTGGTGAGAGAGAAATAAACTTTTATGTTCTTTAAGCCACTGTATTTCAGAGGTTTCTCACAGCTGGTTAGTCTATATATACTATTAATATGTTCCTACCATCTAATCTGTAATCAGTCATTTTTGATTAGCTATATTAGTCATTCTATACAATTCTAGGAAGAGCTGCAAGACTACCCAACATCCATTTCTCCTCCTTCCTAACCCAACCCTGATTTGGTTTAGGCATCCACTCCTTCTCTCCAAGTCACGTGCTTAGGGAATGCTGACTCTATTCCTGGCTCTAAAAAGTACATATTAATTAGTCTAATAAACTGCTTATGAGGATTCCTTTCCCCTTGCCATTAGTAATTAGTTCAGAGGTGAGATGTGACCCAGTTCCAGCCAATCAGAGGTGAGTAGAGGTATCATGGGGGACTGCATTTGGTGCACAGCAAGAGAGACCCTTTTTCTGTCTGCTCTCTGGATGTGACACCTGGAACTTATTCAGGCACTTTGCTAAGGATACCACTAATGCAGGAGAGCAGAGCCTTGAGAATCGCAGAGAGAAGTGAGTCAGGGCCGGCCTGTCTCCAGGTGCTTCGCCAACATGATCTGGGGTTTTTCTTAGCTGCAGCTGACGGCATCCTAACAAAACATAACAAGAGTCCCCATACAATGTACATAATAAATAAAACATGCTAGAAATTAAACAGAAATACAAGACTACTCCCTACTACTCCCTATCCCAATCATTTCATATGGAAGAAATATGTTTAATTACCACCACCCTAATGACATCAAAGGGCTCCCACACCATCACATGTGGAGGAAAACCCAGCTGCGTTAAAGTAGCATTCTCCATTCACCTTACTCTCCTTCAAAATGACAATCCACAAAACCATGAGGCCTCCAATTACCCACACTATAACCCCAAATAAATATACAACAGTCTTCTGATCCCAGGCTGCAGACTTCTCCTGGAAAGAGGCAAAAAATCTCATGTGACCAGTCCACTTAATTCCTGCTGCTTCTCTTCGGTCAGGTTCTTCACTTCTTAATTCTCAACACGTCTCTCAGAGCTTTTCTAAACATTCTGCACTCTCATCAAACACCAAATCGGTATAGCCACTGTCCCAAATAAGTACGACCCCACAGAGTAAAAGCAGCAAAAAGCTATGCTTTCTCCAGGCACCTAAAGTCATTCAGAAGCCTATTCATTTCCTGTCCTGCATGAGCTCTGTTCCAAGGCTTTCCCAGTCATTCATAAAAAATTTGAAGCTCTATGGTCACCTCTAGTCACAAAAACATTTTACATTTCAGTAGGGAAATCGCCCAGGCCCCAACTGCAAACCCTACTCAAAGTTAAGTCTCTCCTCACCCCCATCTGGGGTATTCCAGGCACAGCAGGCTTCTCCTGAATCAGTCCGCGCCTTCCTTTAATTCACTAGGCAGTGTCTGCTCCTCAAACGGGGCTTCTTCATTCATTCTGCAGACGTTTTCCTGCTGGAAAGAGTGTCTGCAGCTCCCAGGGTCCAAGCAGGTGGTCAGGGTCCAAGCAAGTGGTTACTTAGAACGCTGCCCACACTCCAACATCTGCGTCTGCCGGCCACACCTCCAGCTTCCACTGCCAAGGCCACACTGTCTGTTGGCAGGAAGGGCTCTTGGGTGGGGCCAGTTTTTAAAAGGCCACAAGGCTTCTCCTGGCCCCTGGACAACAGATCCTGCTGCTTTATTAGCAAAAGCACAGCTGGCTCCCAGTGCAGCTGCCTCTTTGCTCTGCAGGCAGCCAGGCTCTGCAGACAGGTGTAGCTTCCGCAGATGTTTGACCTCTAAACGTTTCTAGTTCAGGGTCAGTAGGTTTAGTGTCTCCATAGCCTCCAGAGGACACACAGCAAGTCAAGAGAGCCAAACAGTCTCCTTGCAACTCCCTTACTCAGCTTGAGGTGAGACGGAATCATCCCTCTCCTTCCTGCCTTCCCAGCCCCCATCTTGGTCTCTGGGACTTCAATCACACCATCAAGATGCTGGGCTAAGGGTTAGAAACCTTCACTAAGGAATGTGATGTCATTGCCACTTATTGTTTTCTTGGTAATGTTTTGGGGCCTTAGCCAACACTGAGACAGAATGAAATCTATCTCAACATCCTGTTTCACTTGTTTCCCCGACATCCAATATGCCTCCTCCTCCTCCGCACTCTTCTTCCAATGTCTACAACAGATCCAGTCTTTCCACTGCCACAACTTTCTTTTAAAATGTTCTCTCTCTCTCTCTCTCTCTCTCTCTCTCTCTCTCTCACACACACACACACACACACACACACACACACACACACACACACCCCTTTTAACTTGGACATTACCTTTTCCCCTGTCCCTCCTTCTTGCCACTGTCAGACCTCTGGAATCAACTGTCTATACTCCCCACTTCCATTTCTTTACCAAACATTTCCTTCTGGACCATCTGTAAATATATTCTTTCTCCTCCAGAAGTCCCCAAAACAAAACTTTCAAGTCACCCATGACCAGCACTGTCCAACAAACCTTTCTGCCATGATGGTAATGTTCTCTGTCTGCACTGACAGCATAGCCACTAGCCAAATGGAACCACTGAGCTGTGACTGCTAAGACTGAGAAACTGAGTTTTTCCTTGTATGAAATTTTGATTGATTTTAATTTAAATAGCCACATGTAGCTAGTGGCTACTGTACTAGACAGCACAGCTTTCAACAATCCAAAATGGTTTCTTCCTAGTTCTCAATCTGCCTTGATGCTGTATAATTTGGTGCTGTTACTGTTCTTCCAATAAATTTCCTTTAACCACAAGTTCTAGAAGACTATCTTTAAAGGGTATGCAGAATGTAAGTCAATGAGCTAAAGAGGCCAGTCTGGGCTGGAGAAATAACGTGAATCTATGCAGAGCGTAATTAATCTACCACAGGAGTGGAGAGAATGACCATGCTAGAGCAGAGGATAAAGGTAGAGATTAGTGGGGCAGGGGGTCCTGGATGGATAAGCTAGAGACAAAGACCATCAACAGCTAGCAGGGAAAGGTATGGGAGTAAAAACTGGGAGCAAAACAGACTCTTACAGATGAGAAAACAAAAACTTGTTTAAGGTCACAGAGCATTCTGTGACAGAACTGTAACTAATAATTCTACTTGCTGCCACCTTAAGAGTTTGGGTTTCAAGCATTTAATTAAAAGATTTAATGTTTTAACAAGATTAACTCTAGCAAGGGTATGCAAAAGAGATTAGAAGGGAGAAAGTTTGAAGGTGGTGAGGGAAACTATGATAATCCAAGAGTAAGGTGGCTTGAATTCCCATAAGGTGGATGTCCAATAATTTTAGCAGTAGATTCTCAATATACAAAAAATGTACATGAAATGTTTTATTAATGTAAATTCAACTTTACGTTTACATGGGCAAAATTATGTATTATGAAGTTAATTAATAAAACAAAGTTGTTTTAAAATCCATGCCTTTTTCCAAACATGAGCTACCACAGTGGCACCAGTTAATATGTTGGTGGTATCTAATGCAGGAGTCCCCAAACTTTTTAGCACCAGGGGCTAGTTTTGTGAAAGACAATTTTTCCATGGACCAGGGTTAGGGGGTTGGGGGGTAGTTTTGGGATGATTCAAGCACATTACATTTATTGTGCACTTTATTATTACTACATTGTAATATATAATAAAATAATTACATAACTCACCATAATGTAGACTCAGTGGGAGCCCTGAGCTTGTTTTCCTGCAACTAGATGGTCTCATCTGAGAGTGATGGGAGACAGTGACAGATCATCAGACATTAGATTCTCACAAGGAGCCACAACCTAGATCCCTTGGATGTGCTGTTCCCAGCAGGGTTTGCGCTCCTATGAAACTCTAATGTGGTGGCAGATTTGATGGGAGGCGGAGCTCAGGTGGTAATGCGAGCAGTGGGGAGAAACTGTAAATGCAAATGAAGCTTTGCTCACTTGCCCCCCAGTCACCTCCTACTGTGTGGCCTGATTCCTAATGTGGCCATGGACTGGTGGCCCAGGGGTTGGGGATCTAATGTGTAAATTTTCTCAATATTTGTTTCCTCATGCTGTTTTTCATTACTGTTTCTGAAATGTTTTAAGGCATATTTAAAAACAAAATTTAGAACAATTCTTATAGACCCCAGAAGCACCTCTGCAGCCCTCAGGGCTCTGTGGAGTATGGTGTAAACATCCTTCAACCCCAGCTTTGGGCCCAAGTCCCCAACTCCATCATCTTGCTTTATCGTTTTCCAAAGCACATTTCACCCTCACACACACTACCCAGTCAACTTATTCATCATACTTATGATTTTCATATGCCTTCTTCACTGCTGCATTCAGCTGCAAAATAGTTGCCTGTCCCATAGGTGGCACACAAAAAATATTTGCCGAATGGGTCACACAGCTTTCAAGCCTTTACTGCTGTGTATTACCAGTGCTGCCTCACCTGCAGTGACGATGGCCTCAGCCCATCACTCACACTTCTGCAACACTAAATTATACCCAAATATTCCCTGCTCTCTCAGGTCTTCTCCCTAGGTAGGTTCAGCATCAATCCTCCATGCTGCCACAAACGCAGTGTGAACACTTTCCTAGCACACCCTACTTCTTTCCTGACAATTTCAATGTCTGTGTCCACTGCACATATGGAGGGATGCAGGCTCCTTCAGAGCCCTTATTCAGGATAACATCTGCACAACCTCTAGCACACAGTAGATGCTTAAGTAAACATGCTGAGGCACTAGAGTTGAATGGACAAACTGAGACCTATTACAAAGGAAGAATCAACAAGCCTTGATAATGTGGAACAAGGCAGAGAAACACAAGCAGGATGGGATGAAATCGGCCGGAAAGTGCCAGTGAATGGAGCACCTGTAGGGTTACTCGAAAACCTGACTCTATGGATTAGTGTGGGCGAGAAGATGAGGAGCCCAGTTTTAAAGATGCATTTTTGACAAAAGGCTACACAAGCAGGGATGAACCATCTTCTTGCTATCCTGGCCCACAGATTTCTCTGTGACCTTCTAGAGCAATTAACTCTAATACAGAATTTGGCATTTAATCATGTTTCCTATGAATTTGTCATTTTTGCAACAAGAAAACTGGTAACTCCTTATGCACTCCAGTATACTTCTGGAATGTGCCCTTTCATAATAAAAATTATTTTTCTCAACTAAGAGTAACTCAGAAGTGCTGACTATAGCTTAAAAATATAATGACGTTATAGCATTAGCACAAAGATGCACTCAAACAGTTGTTAATGGATTTTTAATATAATTCACTTTATAAATACATAGTAATAACAAATTTAAGATTAAATTATTTGTATTTATGAAATATTCACTGCATCATTTAGATCACAAAGAGACCAGCATTACATTAAAAATGTAAAGAAAATAAAAACTTGAAGAATCAAATATTTAAGAATCTTTTGATTGATTTTGGGAGTGTCATCAAAAGGAATGGCTTTTAAAATATGATACAAGTGTCACTACACATTAACAAGCTTTTAAGTATTAATTTATTACTTTTTTTAGACAGAGTCTTACTCTGTTGCCCAGGCTGAAGTGCCGTGGCATGATCTTGGCTTGCTGGAACCTCTGCCTCCTGGGTTCAAGTGATTCTCATGCCTCAGCCTCCCAAGTAGCTGGGACCACAGGCATGCGCAACAACACCCAGCTAATTTTTGCATTTTTAGTAGAGACAGGGTTTCGGCATATTGGCCAGGCTGGTCTTGAACTCCTGGCCTCCAGTGATCTGCCCACCCTGACCTCTCAAAGTGCTGAGATTACAGGCATGAGGCACCATGCCCTGGCCTAATTTTCAATTTATAATATTAATTATTTTATCACCTCTGTAAAATTTTAATTTCTCAAATTTGTAATGAAAAATGCATTAATGAGCATATGCTTTTAGCTTTACTCATCACCAATACTTCAAAATTATAGAAAAGAGATTTCTAAAAAATGCACAAAACTGTAAGGAAAACAAATGGGACGGAAGACAAGAACTGCAAAATTTTGTAAGATATAAAGCAGATGGGCGGCTGAGAATTGACTTAGCACAACCAGAAGGCAGATATAGGGTTGAAAATCAACTCACTTGAACAAACAATCCTCAAATGGCTCTAAAACTGGTAGCACCGTGTACCTCTGGATGCCACAATAAAGATGAAACTAACAAGGATTGGGTGAAAACGTATTTTAGAATCACTAAGTGCTCCTTCCTCCCTCTACACAGCCCCTTGCACCTCACTCCCAATTTCTTTACCTCTGGATAGCTGGAACTGCCTTCCCCTACCCGGGAATCAGTTTGGAGGTTTATTCTGGAGAGGGTCCACCAGAGAATGTCTGGAATAGAAGACCCAAAAATAACTGAGGGCAAGAATATGTTATTGAAAACAGGAGTGTTACACAAAATTTACATATTAATTATTCAGAGCTCCCTAGACTTCCTGTTCAATGGGCGTGCAGTTGCCGGCATATGGGGCTACAACTTTCCACTGGATGAGTCTTCTTTGGGGATCTGACAAATTTGAGAGAAAAGAAACTTCAAAAATGCTGATAACAGGAGTTACCAACAAAATGACTAATTTGATTAAGCAGTGACAGACACAGTTGACAAGTCGCACCACTGAACCGACACAGAGATTCCAGTCGGCTTCAGTGGTGTTCATGTTCTCTCGTGGGTCAATGAAAAGACAAAAAGATGAAAAATGTGGGTGGCAGAGGGATAGGAAAATTACACAATAAATGGAAGAGGTCCAACATCCAAATAGTAATGATTCCAAAAAGAAAGACCAGAGAAAACAGAAGGAAGAGCTAATTCAAGACAATTTCCCAGAACCGAAGACTGAAAGGGGATACAAAAAGCCCACACAATGGATGAAAATAAACCCACACGAATTTCACTGTGAAGTTTCAGATTCCTGAGGAAAAGAGAAGATCCTGAGAGCCCCAGAGGGAAAGGTGGGGGGAAAGGTATTATACAAAGATCCAGCTTGTAAAGGATTTCCCAGTTCTGGAAACTAGAAGGCAGTGGAACAATGCCTTCAATGTTCTGAGAGATGAATGGCTTCCCACCTAGAATTCTAAACCCAGATGAACCACCAATCTTGTGTTAAAGAAAAATAGAACCATCTTCAGACACGGAAGCACATGTGTGCAGGACTCTTTCTTCTCATATGATCAAACTCATTGGTCTCTGAATAATCTTTGTATGTTTTGCTTTCTCATGTGGTTCCCTCAACCCTACCTCAAATGACAATACCTCCATCTTGAAAGGGTCCTCAGTCAGGTAACAGAAACATTAGCTTCTAGTAGGGTAGCATTTTATTAATATTTTCCAATTCCACTAATCCTTGCAGAATGTGCAATGCATGACATTACTGAGTAAAAGTCACTGAAATTCATTGCCAGGAGAGAACAGGCAAATCTGGAGTGACTGAAAAGCTTACCACATAAATGGGATCTGAATTAAATTTGAAATCTCTCAAAAATTACTTGTCATATGGCAAAAACATGGAATCAACCCAGGTGCCCATCAATGGTGGATTAGATAAAAGAAAATGTGGCACATATACACCATGGAATACTATGCAGCCATAAACAAGAATGAAATCATGTCCTTTGCAGCAACATGGATGCAGCTGGATGCCATTTATCCTAAGCAAATTAATGCAGGAACAGAAAACCAAATACTGCTTGTTCTTATTTATAAGTGGGAGCTAAACATCGGGTACTCACGGACATAAAGATGGGAACATCAGACACTGAGGACTACTAGATGGGCAAAGGGAGGGGTTAAAAATTAATTCTTGGGTACTGTGTTCAGCATCTGGATGACAGGATCACTCACACTCCAAACCTCAGCATCCCACAGTATATCCAGGTAATAAACCTGCACATATACCCCCGAACATAAAAGTTTAAAATAAAATAAAAATTAACTTAAATTTGCAAGATAAACCATTCCTTGTTGTGACCTAAAACTAATGAATTTACACAAATCAAAATACAAATATTCATAAAATCAAAAAAGTTTTCAGTTCTATTAAGAAAATAACAAGCAGTGACACAGAAACAATATAATTCTAAAATAAACAATCAGACATTTGTATGAACTCTGTTCTGTAAATTTAGACAGATTGGTTCAAGCAAATGTAAGGTTTCTAAACCAGGATGCCAACAAATGCATAGTTACTTCACAACTAGTGAAACAAATCAGGTTATAAACTTCATTGAATTGTAATTACAACAATGTTAGGCTAATGGTTATCCATAGGTACCAAATCAAATACTGCTTTATAGGAGTGGGACATATAAATATATATTCACATAGATATATAGAGATGGTAAAATTATAAATTCATTTTAAGAAAAATGGGAAGAACAAGCTTCTTTTGCTTTTCTTTGAAGGAGAGGGAATACAGAAGAAAATTGGGAGGAACAAAAAATTACTAATCATCAGTGTCTAACTCAAGTTAAAAGGCTAGAAACACAACTCTTAACTCCAACACGTAATCTCTTCTTCCAATAGGTTATTAAGCACTCATTAAAAGTAGTCAACATTTGGCCGGGAGCAGTGGCTCATGCCTGTAATCCCAGCACTTGGGGAGGCCAAGACAGGGGGACCACTTGAAGTCCGGTGTTCAAGACCAGCCTGGCCAATATGGTGAAATCCCATCTCTACTAAAAATACAAAAATTAGCTGGGCGTGGTGACAGGCACTTGTAATCCCAGTTACTCAGGAGGCTGAGGCAGGAGAATCGCTTGAAGCTGGGAGGCAAAGGCTGCAGAGAGCCGAGATCATACCACTGCACTCCAGCCTCAGGGACGGAGGGAGACTCTGTCTCAAAGAAAAAAAAAAAAAGAGTCAACATTTATTGAGGAGCTGCTATATCTAGGAAAGTATTACAGTAATACCTCCCACAGTCAGAATGGAAAAAATTATAAAGCAGACAAGTGTCTCAGGAGGGCCCACTGCTCCTTCCATGGCCCCTTCATTTCCTGCTGCCCAGTCTTTCCTTCCCCTCCCATGTTAACACAAGATTTTTGCCTTATTTCAAGGGTTTCTATAGTTAGGGAAGAACCAGCTAACACACATCCTACTACCCATTTGTTTTCTGCTACCTTTCTACAGGTTTTCTTTTAAAATACAATTGCTAAAAACCTGGCAGGAAATAAGTGAGTAGTAGCGATGATACATATGTACCCCGTGAGATACAGATGCGGCAATCTGTCAATGTGCACTCCTTCTGAGACTGTGGAAAACAACATATGGACTTTGCATAAACAAAAATTAATTTGGAATCTCTCTTTTGGCAGAAACTGTATAAAAATTTAAATCTCCTTTTGAAATAAAACTTGTAAATGGCACAATGTTGTACGTTTGGCTCTTAACTCCATCCAACTGGTGACGCTCAATTCATTACACAGACCTAGGCCTACGAGAAGTAGGAAGATAAAATGTAAATCCTTTATGAAATATCAACATTCAAACAGAGCATTACCACATAGATACCAAGTCAGACCTCTTTGAACTTCGTGATGCTTCTCACAGACTCACACTAAATTCTAATATTTCTCCCAAGCCCGACTCTAGTTTATGATTGGAAAAAAATGTTTATTTAAAGATGAAAAGTGTACTAACAAGTCTGAGTTAAAGTCTGCCTTTTAAAGCTGCTTAAAATGTAAAACCATCATCAGAGCTGATCAATTGTTAGATCAGAAACACTATTTTGACATCATTTATATATAATTTCTGCAATTTTTTTTATTGAGGGAAGATACACATGACAAAATTTACCATCTTAACCATTTTTAAGTGTACAGTTCAGTGCTGTTAAGTACATTCACCTTGTTGTGCAACTAATCTCCAGAATTCTTCACCTTGCAAAACCAAAACTCTATACCCATTGAACAATTCTCCACACCCCCGCTTCTCAGCCCCTGGCAACTACCACTTTACTTTCTGTCTTTATAAATTTGACTACTCGAGGTATCTCACAGAAGCAGAATCATACAGAAATATCCTTTTGTGGCTTATTTCACTTAGCATAATGTCTTCAAGGTTTATCCACGCCGTAGTATACGTCAGAATTCCCTTCCTATTTAAGGCTGAATAATATTCCATTGCATGTATACATCACATTTTCTTTACCCATTTGTCTGTCTATTGGCACTTGGGTTGTTTATACCTTTTGGCTATTATGAATAATACTGCTAAGAACATGGATATACAAATATCAGTTTGAGACCCTGCTTTTAATTCTTTTATTACCAGAAGTGAAATTGCTGGATCATATGGTAATTGTATCAAAAATTTTTTTTAAATCATCATACTGTTTTCTACCATGGCTAAACAATTATACATCAATGTACAAGGGTCCCAATTTCTCTACATTCTTGCCAACACTGCTATTTTATTTTTCTTTACCTTTTTTTTTTTTAAACAGCATCCATTCTAGTGGGTATAAGGTGGTATCTCATTGTACTTTTAATTGCATGTCCCAAGTGATTACTGATTTTGATCATCTTTTTTTTTTTTTTTTTTTTTTAAGACAGAGTCTTGTTCCTTCCACCTGAGCCTCCCCAGTAGCTGAGACTACAGGTGTGTTACCACGCCTGGCTAATTTTTGCATTTTTAGTAGAGATGGGGTTTTGCCATGTTGCCCTGGCTGGTCTTGAACTCCTGGACTCAAGCAATCTGCCCACTTCGGCCTCCCAAAGTGCTGGGCTTATAGGTGTGAGCCACAGCACCCAGCCAATGTTGAGCATCTTTTTGTGTGCTTGCTGATGACCTGGACACCTTCTTTTTAAATTTTTGTTGTACTTTTGCATTGTTATACCACAATTGTAACATTTGGGGTGCATATGTGCTGTTTTTTGATACTTGTATACAATGTGTAATGATAAAATCAGGTTAATTGGAGTATCCATCATCTTAAATATTTATCTATTTTTGTGCTTGGAACATTACAATTCTTTTTTTCTAGCTTTTTTGAAATACACAGTAAATTATTAACTATAATTTCCATACTATACTATCAAACACTGGAACTTATTCCTTCTAACTGTATTTTTGTACCCATTAACCAGTCTCTTTCATCCCCTCTCTCCCCACTTCCCTTCCAAGTCTCTAGTTACTACCATTCCACTCTCTATCTCTATGAGATTCACTTTTTTAAAAGCTTTCACATGAGTGAGAACATGCAATATTTGTCTTTCTGTGCTTGGTTTATTTCCCTTCATATAATGACCTCCAGTTCCATCCATGTTGCAGAAAATGACAGACTTTCATTCTTTTTATGGCTGAATAGTTTCTTTTGTATATATAGCACATTTTCTATCCACCCACCCACTGATGGACATTTAGGCTGATTCCACATCTTGATTATCGTGACTGGTGTGGCAACAAACCATGGGAGTGCAGATTACTTCTTCAATAAACTGATACTCTTTCTTTTGGATATACAGCCAGCAGTGGGACTGTTGGATCATATATTAGTTCTATTTTTAGTTTGTAGGGGAACCTTCATACTACTTTCCATAATGGCTGTGCTACTTACTACTTTCTATTCCTACCCATATTGTGTAAGGATTTCCCTTCCTCCATATGCCTGCCAAAACTTCTTATCTTTTGTCTTTTGATAATAGCCATTCTGACTGAAGTGAAATAAACACTCATACAGTGCTGGTAACACTATAAAGTAGCACAGCCATTACAGAAAAGTGTGGAGATTCCTCAAAAAAACTAGAAATAGAACTACCATATGATTCAACAATCCCAACATTTATTATTTTTTGTCTTTTTGATAGTAGCCATTCTAACAGCTATAATGTGATAGTTCATTGCGGTTTCAATTTGCATGTCCCTGATGATTAGTGATATTGAGCATTTTTTCATATACCTGTCGGCCATTTGTATGTCTTCTTTTGAAAAATGTCTATTCAGGTATTTTGCCCATTTTAAAATCAGATTTTTTTCTTGTAATTGAGTTGTCTGAGTTCCTTCCATATTCTGCTTATTAATCCCTTGTCAGATAAATCGTTTGCAAATATGTTCTCCCATTCTGTAGGTTGTCCCTTCACTTCATTGCTTCCTTTGCTGTGCAGAACTTTGTAGCTTGATGTATCACCATTTATCTATTTATGCTTTTGGTGCTTGTGCCTTATACAAAATGATTTGTGTATCTTGAGACAAATGTCTGTTCAAGTCCTTCGCCCATTTTTTAATTGGGTTGTTTGTATTTTTGTAAATTATAGGAGTTCTTTACATTTTCTGGATATTAACTGCTTAACAGATATATGATTTGCAAATATTTTTGTCCATTATTAAGATACTTTTCAATCTTGATTGTGTCCTTTGATGCACAGAAGTTTTTTATTTCAATGGGTTCAATTTATTTTTTCTTTTATTATCTATGTTTTGGTGTCATATCCAAGAAGTCATTACTAAATCTAATGAAACTCTTCATGAGCTTTCCTTCTATGTTTTCTTCTATGAGTATATCTATGTTCTTATAGCTTTAGCTCTTATGTTTGGGTCTTGGATCACTTTTAATTTTTGTATATAATATAAGGTAAATGTCTTAGTCCACTTGTGCTGCTATAACAAAATACCACAAAATAAGTAATCCATAAACACCAGAAATGTATTTCTCACGGTTCTGAGGCCTGCGAAGTCTATGATCAAGTCACCTGCAGGTTCAGCGTTGGTGAGGGCTGCTCTCTTTGCTTCCAAGATGGCTCCTTGTTGCTGCATCCTCCAGAGGGGAGGAATGCAGTGTCTTCACTGGCAGAAGAGTGGAACACAAGCACACCCATTCCCTCAAACCCTATCATAATCCCATCCATGGGGACTCTGTCCCCATGACTCAGTCACCTCTTTAAAGCCTTAACTCTTAACACCTTGACACTGGCAATTAAGTTTCAACATAAATTCTGGAGGAGATGAAAACATTCCAATCATAGCAGTAAGGGTCTAACATCACTTTTTTGTGATACATATATCTAGTTCTCCCAAAACAATGGGTTAAAATACTGTGCTTTCCCTAGCGAAAGATCTCAGCATCATCATGGAAAATCATTAGACCATATGTGTATGGGCTGATTTCTAGGTTCTCTCTTCTATTCCACTGGTCTGTATGTCTACCTTTATGCCAGTACCATTCTTTGCATTACTGTAGTTTATAAGTTTTGAAATCAGGCAGTGTGAGATATCCAAATTTGTTCTTTTCCAAGATTTTTCTATTTGGGGTCCCTTGATATTCTATACGAATTTTAGAAGGTATTTTTCTATTTCTGAAAAAAAAATATCACTGGGATTTTCATAGGGATTATATTGTATCTGTCAGTCACTTTGGAGAGTATGACATTTTAACAGTATTAATTCCTCCCAATATATGAAGCCAAGATATCTTTCTATTTTATGCATGTTTTATAATATTTAGTTCACAAGTTTTACATACAGTTTTCTAAAACTTGTTCATACTTATTTCATTTTGATGCTATTTTATGTAATTTATCTACCCACCTTGGCCTCCCAAAGTGCTGGGATTACAGGTGTGAGCCACCGTGCCTGGCCTATTTTAAGTAATATTTTAATTTTAATTTCCGGTTATTTATTACTGACATACACTTTTGATTTTTGTATACTGACACTCTATGACGCCGTTAAACCCACTATTTCCAGTGACTATTTTGTAGATTCCTTCACATTTTCTACATAATTTTGTGGTCTCTGAATAAAGATAGTTTTACTTATTTCTTTTCAAATTGTATGCCTCTTATTTCCTTTTCTTGTCTCATTGCACTAGCTAGAACCTCCTGTATAATGTTTAATAGAAATAATGAGAGTGGACATCCTTGTCTTAATTCTGTCTGAGGGATTTAGGCCTTCATCAGTAAGTAGCCTGCTATTTTTTCATGGATGCTGGCAAAAGACAACACTTCTGAGTCAGAGAGAAAAGACTTTAATTATTCCTGGCACAGTAGGCATCATGAACATGCTGACAGTTCTTCTTGCCCCTAAGTCTCATGGGTGATGTGAACAGGCCCAGATAGATGCCTATGCATATAGCAGCTTGCATTACAGGAAAACAACAATGAACTTGAGGAATCCAGCACTTTATAGCACACAATAAGCAAGCCTACTCTTTGTCCCAAAGGGAGATATTGTCTCATCCTTCAAGGTTGCTCCCTACAAACATAACACTCAGAAATGGCCCAGTTTAAAAGAGTTCAAGGCCCAGCAAAATGTACAGGAGCACAAGAGACACATGGCATACCCACAGGAAAATTTACCGCAAGCCAAGATGGTTTCTCTCAACAATCTACTCCTTTTTCTTAAACCATCTTTGTTGCTAGCAAATTTTTATATGAGCATGCCATTTAGTTGGCCGTTCTAATTAATCTGACAGATGCGAAGCCAAATATGTTAGCTTGTTTCATACAGCATCTAATGAACACTACTATCAACGGGACTCCAAGCAGCACGATGAAGTCAACATACAGTACTGACCACAGCCTTGCTTTCCAGGTTCCTGGACTTAGTAAAATGTGACTAAGTCTTGGGGAGAAGGATGAACAGTAGGTCTTATTTCAGATAGCTAGGATATAGTCTAAGGACAGGACAGTCTATTATATTTTACAACCTATACAATGAAGCTTAAAACGATCTGCTGATTTTTCTATTGTCAATAACTGCAGGAGGAACTAGATGGGCTAAAAAGCATCCTCCATACCCAATGGAGAAGCATTACATGGTCTACTCTCCCCTAGATCTAAACACAGAATATGAAGGAGAACAAGTGTCTCCGGTTTGAGATTTACTGCTATATCTGATTTGGATCACAATGATACCAGTGTGTCTAAGCCTCATGGGCAGCAGACTCAACTATATAGTATACATTTTGCCACATAACCTGAGACTCCCGGGGCCACAGGAGAAACAAATGAATTAATATTAATAAGACTGAGACAAACTTATGCCAGACCATGTGTTTGTACGAGCAGGTCCACATTCCAGAGCTCCTGCTGATGGCAGGTATAGCAGAATAGTTCTGGGCTTTCCATGTCTATGTAAGTTTTTCTGATTTCATAGCATGTGAATGGAAATGACCACCTCAGCAGCAGGCCAGTTGCTACTTGACAGGTGGATCATACAACTGTTTTTCCAGGTTGTGGAGGAAAAGAGATTTAACTATCCCTCACCCTTAACCTTTTGGAGTCTACAGTTTTCCCTCCTCAGATGCCAGGACTGTTGCTCCACAGAATCAGAGGGTCCTACTCCAGTAGCTACATCTTCATCTTTTTTCCAATCAGCTCCTCTGGGATTTCACCCTACTTTTCCAAATATATTATAATTAGGGTTGTGATTTCTTCTTTGATGCATGGGTTACTTAGAAGTGTATTATTTGGTTTCCAAATATTTGAAGATTTTCCAAATGCCATTCTGGGGGTTGTTTTGTTTTTTTCTAATTTAATTCTTTTGTAATCTGAGAATATATTTGACATGATTTCAACCATTTAAAATGTAGTAGGCAGAATAATGTCCCTCCTCAAAAAGTCCATGTCCTAATCTCCAGAACCTGTGACTATGTTACCGTATGTGGCAAAGGGAGATTAAGGTTCCAGATGAAATTGAATTTGCTAATCAGCTGATCTGGTGAGACGGAGATTATTCTGGATTACCCAAGTAGGCCCAGTGAAATCACAAGGATCCTCACAAGCAGAAAAAGGCAGCAGAAGGGAAAGAAGCAGGGATGGTGGTGTAAGGAAAAACTCAGCTAGATATTGCTGCTGTTGAAGACAGAAAAATGGGACTGAGAGCCAAGAATCTGAGTGGTCTCTAGCAGTTGGAAAAGGCAAGAAAATAAATTCTCTTCCCCAAGCATACAGAAAGAACATAGCTTTGCTAATACCTTGATTTTAGCTGATACCCAGACCTCCAGAACTGTAAGATAATAAATGTGTTTTGTAGTAAGCCAATACATTTGCGGTCACCATAGCCATAAAAATATAAAAACGTAAAATGTATTAAGACTTTATTATCCAGAATATAGTCTACCTTAGAAACTATATTTGAAAAAAAATGTATAGTCTGCTGTTGTTGGATTGAATGCTCTGCAAATATTAATTAGGTCAAGTTAGTTAATAATGATGTTCCTTCCAGTCTTAATATACTCACTGATTTTTGTCTACTTGTTCTATCAGTTATGGAAAAAGGGGTGGCGAAATTTCCAAATATATTTGGAAATTTGTCCAATTCTCCTTCCAGATCCATCAATCTTCACGCATTTTAAAGCTGTTACTGGCTGCATGCACATTTAGGATTATTAGCTCTTCTTGATGAATTTACCCCTTTGTCATATGTAATATCCCTCATTATCCCTAATAATGGTGGTCGTTCTGAAGTCTTTTGTCTGATATTAATATAACAACTCTAGTTTCCTTTTGATTTACATTTGTATGGTGTATCTATTCCCATCATTTTACTTTTAAAACATCTGTATCTTTGTATTTAAAGTGAGTTTCTTGCAGAGCAAATAACTGGATTGTACTAATTTATCCAGTCCAACAAGTTACTCAAAAGGAACTGTTTAGAACACTCACAATTAATCTGATTATCAATATAATTAGGTTTAATATGCAATTTTGCTGTTTAATATTGGTTTTATCTGTTTTTTTCTTGCCTTCTTTTGGATTTACTCAGTATTTTGTAGGATTCAATTTATCAACATTATTGGCTCATTAGTCACGCTTCTTTTTTTAGTGTTTCTATTTTTTAAAGTTGTTTCTCTAAGGTTTACTATATCCATCTTTAATTTATTACAATGTGCTCACAAATAATACTTTCTCTTCAGTTATAGTATGAGACTCTTAAAATGGTAAACATCCATTTCCTCCAACTCCCCTCCTTCAGCAATTTAAAACTGTCACTCTACTGCTTTCTATCTGTCATAGTTTCTGATGAGAAATCTGCTGTTAATTTTTAATCTTTGTTCTATACATAACCTGTATTTTTTCCTCTGGCTGCTTTTAGGATTTTCTCATTACTACTGGTTTCCCACAGGTTGATTGTGATGTGCTATCAGGGTGTTTTATTCACGATTCTTCTAATTGGGGCTGATGGAGCTTCTTGGATTTTGTGCATTTATAATTTTCATCAAATTTAGGGAAATTGTGGCCATTACTTCTTCAAATGCTTTTTCTGTCTCTCTCTCTTCTCCAACTGGGGCTCCAAACATGAATTTTTAAGAAACTTTATAATATCCCACAGCTCATTGCAAAAAAAAAAAAAAAAAAAAAAAAAGCAGTGCATCAACTTCTTATACTGTTTTATATTGTGTATTTTTAAATTCTACGTCTTCAAATTGACTTTTACTTCTGCAGTATCTAATCTGTTAATCCCATTCCTAGTATTTTTCATTTCAGATACCGTACGTTTCATCACTAGGAGTTGAATTTGAGTCCTTTCTGAGTCCTCTTCTTGTGTTCATGTTTTTTCTACCTCCTTGAACAAATGAAATATACTTAATGTAGTTGTTTGAATGAACTTTTTAACCAATTCTATCATCTCTTTCATTTCTAACTCATTTTTTATTGGTTACCTTTTCTCCTGTTTCTGGGTTGAATTTTCTAGTATTTGTACGTGTGATGATTCTCTAAGAATACTCAACATTATTAATTTTATGCTGTTGTGATCTGGATTTTGTTGTATTCCTTTAAATATTGTCAAGCTTAGCGGGTGCAGGGGCTCATGCCTGTAATCCCAAGCACTTTGGGAGGCCGAGGTAGATGGATCACGAGGTCAGCCTGGTCAACATGGTGAAACCCCATCTCTATTAAAAATACAAAAATTAGCTGGGCGTGGTGGCAGGTGCCTGTAATCCCAGGTATTCAAGAGGCTGAGGCAGGAGAATCATTTGAACCCAAGTGGCAGAGGTTGCAGTGAGCCAAGATCACACCATTGCACTCCAGCCTGGGCAATGGGGTGAGTTTCCATCTCAAAAAAATAAAATGAAATAAAAATTGTCAGGCTTTGTAGTGAGATACAGTTAAATTCATTTCAGGCCTACCTTTAAGCTCTGTTATGGCATGTCCAGAGCAGCCTTTAGGCTAAGGCTAATCTGTCCCATTACTGAGGCAAGGCCCTTCTGAGGCTTCTACATGACTCTGTGTACTATGAGGCCTTTCCACTCTGTCCAGTGGGAACATGAACTACTCTTAGTTCTGTATGGACTCTTAGGATTGTTTTGCCTACTCCTTTCTGGCGTGTTTTTTTTCCTTCTGGCATTTCTTTCCTGCGACAATTTTCTCCTATTAACGCATAGAATAGTTCTTGGCGACAGACTCAGGGAGACTCAGCAGATATCTAGAGTTTTCTTTCTGTGTAGTTCCCACCTCTCTCATATTTTTCCCGACAAATTCTAGTCTCCAGAAACTCTGAACTCTGCAGCTTCAACTAAACAAGACCGTAGGGCATTCTTTGGGTTTCTCTTCTAGCACTGTGGTCTGAAACTCTCTAGGCAGCAAGTTGGGACAATCAGAGGGCTCACATTCAGGTTTGTTTCTTACATTGTTTTTTTCTCTTTCTCTAAGTGATCACTGTCATGTGCTGCCTGTGGTCTGAAAACAGACCATTGTTTAGAATAGTTCTTCAAGGCAGAAAGTCCCTGTTACTCTATCATGGCCAAAGGCAAATTATTTTGCTATCAGTTAAAACTGTTTCCTTTCCCTAAAAATCCATTTGTATAAAATCAATTTCAAAAGAACATATTATAACTTATTTTTGTTGTTTGCTTGAAAAAAATTATAGTTGGAAAGATAGATGTTACAGTAATTTTTTCCTCAGTAAACAAAACCATAAAAAAGTAAGAAACAATTTTCAGGTTGACCATGTTAACAATAAAGTTATTATAGCTTTCAGGCTTGTCCTTATATCAATATTATAGAGACTGCAAAGTAAGAGAAATGGCAAGGAGATTTGCTCACTTTGTCATCATTAATAAACATTTACTGAATCTGATTATATCTAAAGCAATGCTTCAGGCAACAAGGTTGATACAAAGATAAGTGAAAGATCCCTGTTCTTATCGTTCTTATAAGAAATTTAAGGTTTGCTGGGCATGGTGGCTCACACTGTAATCCCAACACTTTGGGAAACAAAGATGGGTGGAATACTTGAGGTCAGGAGTTCAAGACCAGCCTGAACAAGATGATGAAACTCCACCTTTACTAAAAACACAAAAATTTGTGTGTGTGTGTGTGGTGGTACATGGTGGTGATGCATGCCATGGCGTGGTGGTGCATGCCTGTGATCCCAGCTACTCAGGGGCTGAGGCACAAGAATCACTTGAACCCAGAAGGCAGAGGTTGCAGTGAGCCATGACTACACCACTGCATTCCAGCCTAGGCAACAGAGTAAGACTCTGTCTCAAAAAAACACTTAGTTTAATAGGTTAGATAAAAATACAGACATCACATATGCACATCAGCATGTAGTAAATATCTTTGGAAAAGTATTTCGTAAGCATTACAGAAATTCATAGAGGAACGAGATCACTCAGACTATGGACTTTAAACATACTCGGATTTTCCAAGAGTTGAATAATGTTTTAAAAAAAAATTATTTCAACTTAAATATTCTGGCTACATTAGCTTCAGGTAAAAAGTACAAGATTATGTCTTAGAATCAAACTCTGGCTCACTTTTTTTCTTCTCTTTGAAACTGTTATTACTTTACATTTTTTCCCCAAAAACAATCCTTTCAATCCATATAATAGGCTTACTCTACTGCGAAACTACCATCTTCAATCATTTCTTTTAACATTTCACAATGTATGTCTGCTGTATCATAGTAGCCTTATTGCTCATATTTTGAGCATAGTCAGAACCTTCAAATTAACTATTGCCACAAACTCCAAGTCATAATCACTGTGCTTTTCCCTTTACAGCAATGTATCTCAAAGTGTATTCCATGGAACCATGGCATTTCTGGGCAGCTTCTAGCGAGATTCACAGGCAGGATGGCCATTTTGGGGAGAGAGAGGCATAGAGGGAAGGGAGAAAGGGAATCCATAAAACTATTTTGCTCACTTACATTTCACCAGCATGAAATGTAATATTAAGTATGATTTACATATGAAATTACATTCTAAGAGGTTCCACATGCTCTATAAAGACTGTGTTGGTCAGTATACCCCAGCCATTAATTCAAGTAATGATCTAGCATGTCTCAGCTAACATTTTTATATCATCTGTATTAACATAACCTAAATTTAAATTTTTTACTATTATATCATATGCCAATTTATAAAGTGGATAAGTAACTCAATATAGATAACTGCTTCATGTTTAAAAGTAGGAATAAAAATAGCAGTGTAAAGTATCATGAGCAAAAACAGAAATCCAGAATGCATACATATCTATTTATAGGATTAATTTTTTTTTAAACTAAGAACAATCATTATGAAACTTTTCACTAGGTTAATAAAGCAAGATTAAATTAACCACGAACATCTGCTTTCCAAATTGCTATACATCTTGGTTATGGTTAGAACCTAGGTAGCATTAAAAGTAGCATTAAAGTGCTACTAGGTTCTATACATTTACACTACTAGCCTTGGGGCGGGGCGGGGGGGGAATTCTAATCTTTAGCTGTACCTTACAACCTATACAGAATATTGTTAATTGTAAAATTATATTCTAAAAATATAAAATATAATGGTTAAATAAAATATAACCATCAAGGTTATTTGAACATTTGTTCAGATTAAAAACAACATATGCAACATATTGAAATATATTTTTATGTAACTACATCTTATGTTTATAAAGAGTTAACTTTAGTATCAATTTTTAATAATAAAACTCTTTAAGATGAATGAAGCTATTGTGAATAACTTCCTTTAAAAATCTGGTAGTTTTAAATATTTATACCTAAACTAGAAACACACAAGCATTCTTATATACAACACTGAATAGCAGATGGAATCATTCCCTAAGATGTATCAAAGAAAAAAAGAACAGATTGTACTATGTCTATTTGGACAGCAATAAGATGAACAGCGAAGAACTTCCAAGAGATACCTGTGAATAAACATGGCAAGCATCTGTAAGGGTATATAATCTATGGTGCATAAATGTCTGTTGTCTTTTATATTAAATATTGAATATATTTACATGAATATGGATGACCAAGAGTTCTTTTACATCGATAATTATGTCTAGATTGTGACTAAAGGTTAGTGATCAATTTCTAGCTATGGCTTCACCATAATCTGCTCTCATATTTTGGTCACTGTCTCTACCTGGAAAAAGTCACTTTGATCATGCCCGCATTCCAGGTAGAGACAGGCCAGAATGCTGCTCCTCCCTGTGTCGTTCATGCTTCTTAAGACTTGGTTTAACACCAATTCTACTTTTATTTCTTACTAAGTACAATACTTGAGAAAATATTGGTTTCCAGGGATACTTTTTCTCTTTTCTCTCTCTCTCTTTTTATTTAGCCTGTTTTATTTTTTCAAAATTTCTCGGAAGCTTTTAAAGACAGAGAAGGTTAAGTTGTCCGTCCTAGTAGCTTGGGCTCCCTAGAGGGAAAGGATTAGTGGGTGGGTTAGTGAGCCAGCCATGGGTCTTCAAGAAGCAACCAGTTGCCTGGGAAGCCATAGAAGCCCAGTTCAGCCCGCTTCCTCACTTCGGGTGTGTCCCCGGGCCGGGAAGCACTGCACTCTGCGCTCCCTCCACAGGGCGCCCCCTGCCGAAAGCAGCTACACTACGGTAAAATGGCGCAGGGAACCCAGGGTGCTGCCTGAACTTCCTGCATTACCAAACTGTAAAATAACCCAACTTTGCAATTGCATAACTATAGTTTTTTAAAGTTCTCTATTTGAGTCTCGCTGCTGAATAAAATAGAAAGAGAGGATGGCATGTCACCATTTTACAAACAGAAGAGTTTCAATGACCTTCGGATGTCATACCGCTACTTACAGTATCACCACACTGTCCATCCACCACCCCCTTGAATTTCTCATCATTTAAGTTGCAAGTTCTTGAAGCACGAAGCAAATCTCTCTCCCTCCTTTTTTGTGTTTTTTGCTTCACACACATTTTAAAATGCTGGCCACTGGCATCATATTTACTAACAGTGTCATCTTTAAACATCTTCATTTATATTCATTAATCTTTTAAAATCCTCATGAGCTTAACAGTTTTTGTTTTAACATACTTTCAAGTCAGTTAACTACCATTACTCTAGCTGACACTGGATTTTCTAGGCTTTTTTCCTAAAAATCAAAAACAAGAAAAGAGTCCCAGCAGTAAGAGCCTCTCGCATAAAACTTACTAGATTTCCATTATCCTGAAGAACTAGAACAATTATTCACATTCTTCAATTCGTTTCAAAAGAACTTCAACAAGCCCTGTGATAAGCCCCAGGGATACTTAAACCAAACATGCAAGGTTTGGAGGCTTTAGTGGGGAAACAAATATAAATTGACAATGCAATTTGTACATGTAAAGAAATGGGAAATACAGAGAATTACTGATGTCCACAGAAGAGGCATCTAACCTTCTACAAGAAATGTCAATACGGAGTGCCCTTCTCTTAGTAAATTAAACAGCATTCTAGAACCTGGTGAAAATGATGACCTGAAAATATTGACTACTTGGAGCAAGCTAGAAATAACAAATGTTATTTCTACTGCAGGACAAGCAGTGAGATCCAATCAGGCATGACCTCAAACAAAATCACTGTACCATACACTAAACTTAAAAAAAAAAAATGAAATAGGTCTTTGTCTTGGAAATGTATGAACTCTGGGAGCTGGGGGAAACCCTATAATATAAACAGAAATTGATGGCTGAATATAATTTGGGATAATAAGGCAAACAAAATGAGAATAAATACTAAGTAAAGAATATGAAAATCCTAAGAACATAAAGAAGGTCATTAAAAATACAATTGGAAGGTCTAGAAAAATATTTTTTAAAACAGCTTTACTTTGTACTATTATGCTACCAATAAAATGTAAGATGTTTTTCCTTCTTTAATAACTCAATCCAAAAGCCATTAGGTGACACTGAGCAAAGTAGACAAATACGGAGTGTCAAAGGCCAAGAAGGGTAATGCAGGTCTCCCTATGGGCCAGTATCAGTGTCAGAGTCTAAGCAGAGTGAGGAGGGTATGTGTGCAGCCCACCAGGAGGTGTGGGAGCCTGCATGGAATGAGGAGAGCAACGAGGAGGGTTAATCTAATACTAAATATACTCATGGATTAATCTGATACATTAAATATATTGAGGATAATGAGAGCCAGGTTTCTCACTGTCTAAGGAAAAAAACATGACTGAACTTTGTGGAGTGGATTGGAATCAAAGGTACCTGTGTGAACTCATTGTTTTCAATATTAATTGATGTAACAATAAATAAGATGTGACTCTGTCCACTGAGAGGGCCTGGGAACAGTGACACCTCAATACCAATGAGCACACCTAAGGCTCAGATCTTGGTTTCTAAATACTATTCTTCACTGAAAAGAAGTAGGAATACTTGGAGAAAGAGCTGATTTCAAAGCTGAGGCAAAGAAAGAGCAAGATGAACTCTGGACAGCTCAGTATGCCAGAAACTTAAGTGCTTAAGAATGGTGGGAACATATCAGAAGAATTGAGAAAATAGCCTGAGGTGGCTCCTACTGTTATAATCTGAGACAATTCAGGCATCCAAAGAAATAACAATACTAATGGCTTGTATACATTGAATAAAACATGGAGCTATAAGTCCAAACTGATATATACAAAGATAATTTTAAAAACAGGAGAAAAATGCCAGGTGTAATAGTTCACACCTGTAATCCCAGCACTTTTGGAGGCAGAGGTGGGTAGATCACTTGAAGTCAGGAGTTCAAGACCAGCCTGGCCTACATGGTAAAACCCTGTCTCTATTAAAAACACAAAAGTTGCCCGCATAGCCAAATCAATTCTAAGCAAAAAGAACAAAGCTGGGGGCATCACACTACTGGACTTAAAAAATTCTTTACCAAAACTTTATAAATCAGCCAGTCAACAACAAAACTTTAGCATCTAAGAAGTTTCAGTGTAAGCAAGGTAATTATTACACTTCCATTGCTTTCTGAAATAATATAGGACTTCCCTAAGGTAATCTGGGATTTTAGACCTAGCTAATTACTAAAATATTTTATATCGTATTATCATCTTTCAAGCATATTACTTTACTTACTTTGTTATCAAAACTAGACTTATAATTTTGAGGCTTACATTTATCTCTAATTGGTTTTAGTACTTAAATTATACTTTTTAATATGACAGTATTCTCCTTCTTTCTTTTCTAATTATCATTCATCTTCACTCAGTTGAAATGCATTTTTAGGTGATTTTTTGGGTGGATAATTGTTATAGACTGAATGTTTATGTTCCTCCCAAATTCACCGGTTGATACTGGAATCCCCAATGTGATGGTGTTTGGACATGGGGCCTTTGGGAAGTAATTAGATTTAGATGAGGTCAGGAGGGTGGGGCCCCCATAATGGGATTAGTGACCTTAAGAGAAGAGGAATAGAGAACAACACTCTCTCTTTTCTCACCATGTGAAGATGACAAGAAGAAATACACCTGCAAAGCAGGAAAAGGGCCCTTACAGGAACTGAATCAGACAGCACCAGTATCTTGGACTTCTCAGCCACAGAATGGTGGGAAATAAACTTCTGTTGTTTAAGTCACCCAGTCTACAGTATTTAGCTATGGCAGCTGAAGCAGACTAGGACAGTCATACTGGATGTTACGGATATTACTACATAGATGAATGGATGGATGAATGGATAGGTAGATAGCTAGATAAATAGAGATTTGTCTTAACCTCTTGCTTTTCTGAAAAATTAGGATTTGCCCTCACACTTAAAAATAAATCAGACGGCCCTCAAAATTCAAGAGCCCCAATTTTTCCCATCAAGGCTTCGTACATGTTTATTCAATTTCTTTGATCATTTAATGTTATAGAAATGTCAAATTCCAGCCTTCCACACTTTTAAATTTTTCTTCTTTCTCTTCCCCTTTTAATTTTCTTGCCCAGCCCTTCTCCCTCCCTTCCTTCTCTTCCTTCCTTTCAACTTTTTCTTTTTTATAGATTGGGTTATTCCCTTCTGATGGGAGCCTAAGACAATATTATTTACCTTTGAATTTCAGAGTTTTACAAAACTATATTTATATTTAAATACTTTTACTTTTTCCTGAAATATGTTTAGTATTAAATTGTCTAACCTCATTAATATAGAGATATAGAGATACATATACATATATATTTACATACATATATATTTACAAATGAGTTATGTTTTTTATTTTGATTACAATTGCAATTGTTTTATTTTATTATGATTGCAATTGTTTTATTTTGATTATGATTGCAATTTGTTTTATTTTCTCTTTTAGGAATTCCTGAAATTCTTACATGTTTATTTCTCCTCTTTTTGTTTCCAGTTCTCTTGAAATAAATGTTGACCTATTTATTATTATTACCTATTTACTATTTATTTTTCTTTACTAAATCCTCTTAAATTTATTCTCCAAATTGCTAGCATTTCTCTTTTTAATTGATGCTATTTAGTGATTCTAATAAACAGTTACATTGACTATTAAACATTGAATTCCTTACAATCTTTACTTTATTTACCTACCTCCTTCTCTATCTCATCATGTTGGAATTTTATCTATGATTATTCAGCCCTTGTAGTTTTTTGCTTCTGTTTTTATTAAAGCTATGTCTTCTTTCATCAAATTTAAGTTTGCCTCATAGCTATCTAAAAATTGATTCTGGTTTTTGAAGTAAATAATTTTCAGCCTCTCTCCCCTATCAGCCTTCACAGTAGATTTCCTTCTCTTTCTTTTAAAACATATTGCAGAGATTTCCCACTTCATGTTTTTGCTTATTTGTTTTCTGTTTGCCATTCTTCAAAGAATAAAACATATCTTCTCAGCACAGTTCATATCTGCAATATGTGGGACTGTCTCACCTCCACTCTGTAGCTTCAATGCCACACTTCGCAAATGTGGAGTTGTATGGTATGTTTTTCTACATTATTTATAGCACAGTTCTCGAAATCTAACAGCCACAAATCCAACGGTTTTTATCAATCCACCACAGCTCTTCAGGCCTGATATAAACATATCTGGCTCTTTGACACATAAATGAGGATAGATTTAGAAACATAAATATATGTATAAATGAAGATGGATTTGTAAATATAAATATTTATACATATGCATGTATTTATATTCACGTGTTTAGAATTATATTGCATAATCGTGTGTGTGAGTGTATGTGTGTGTGTGTGTGTATATATATATGTATATGTGTATATATATATATATATGTATATGTGTATATATATGTATATGTGTATATATATATATGTATATGTGTGTGTATATATATATATATATATATATATCTGAAACCCTCCACTATTAGACATTATTTCCCTTTTCCTTTCCCACTATATGCAAAATAATGATTCCTCTAGTTGACCACTTCTGGGACATTTCTGTATCCTTTCCTAGTACATAACACTCCACCATCCCCCCAACTCCATCCTCCGTATGCCATGCATTATTATTCATCCCAACTTATTTCCTTTCCCGTTGCTTATGTTCACTGATGTCAGACACTACTATGATAGCATTTTGGAACAAACTTTCAGTGCTGGTTGGGCCAGGGGTGAATGACTCTCTAGCTATTACAAAAGCAGTAACCATGCAGTAGTTCATTAGATTCAAAAATTTGTGTTTTTCAAACAGACAGCAATGATCAGGATATGTTTTGAATAGGGCAAAAGGTAATAGAAAGCAAATTTTTCTACTGACTTTTGGGAAAGCAGTTCTAGACATGTAATGAACTAGATTAGAAACTTCTTTTAGTCTATAGATTTGTGAAGCTCAGAGATCCCTTGGTGAAATCTACACCAGCAGGGCATGAGAGGACTATGTTATAGAGAACCTGAGAAGTAAAAGATGCACAAACTTCCTTTCTAGTTGTTCACAGCCCTTCAATGACACAGAATAGGACCATGCAGTGCCCTTTCCTCCAAGGAAAGGATCATTGAGTTTAACGGATGGGAAAGATGCAGAAGGCTGAACAGGTGCTGCCAAACCAAGCAAAGTAACCTCACAACTAGACAGAGGGGTTTTTTTGCATGACTTCTAGAAAGACTAAAGAGCACCTAAGCTTCCCCTGTCTATGGAATATTCCCTTCTGACAGAAAAGATAGAATGACTTGAGGACACTTTTTAGGAAACTGTATATAGTATCCTCCGCAAAGACCACTAACATTAGATTGAACAGGGTCTAACTGGAGTAGTGATTAGGGATAATTTCTATGTCAACATACCCTTCAATAAATAAGATCTCTGTCTCCACTCTCCTGTATCTCTGGCCCCAATTCTTTAAGAGTGAAATCCAGAGAAGGAAATGACCCAGAGCCTGGCTGAGATCTCTCTCCAGGCCAAGGTACTAAAGTAGGAAGAGGAGAGAAAGAGTAGATCCCATCCCTTGCCCAATTCTAAGCACTTTCATCCTGTCATGGGAGAATCTGTACTGAGTATGAGACAGAATTTAATATGGACTGGACTAAGTTTTATTCAGCCGTGTGCTACATAGTAAGGCTTCAGTCAACAATGAACCGCATATGCTTCTGTGGTCTCATAAGATTATAATTAAGTTGAAGAATTCCTATCACCTAGTGACATTGTATCATTGTAATGTCATTGTGCAAAATGTTACTCAGGTGTCTGTGATGTTGGTATAAACAAACCTACGGAACAGTCAGTATAGCACATACAATTATGTACAGTACATAATTCTTGATAAGGATAATAACTATGTTACTGGTTTCTGTATTTACTATATCATACTTTTTTCATTATTTTAGAGTATACTCCTTCTACTTAAAAAAATAAGGTAACTGTAAACAGCCTCAGGCAGGTCTTTCAGGAGGTATTCCAGAAAAAGTCATTTTTTTTGTTGTTTTTAGTTTTAAGTTCAGCGGTACAAGCATAGGTTTGTTACATAGGTAAACTTATGTCATGGGGGTTTGTTGTACAGGTTATTTCCACACCCAAGTATTAAGCCTGGTATCCATGAGTTATTTTTCCTGATCCTCTTCCTCTTCCCACCTTCCAAAAGGCCCCAGTGAAAAGTCATTGTTATCAGAGGAGATGATAGCTCCATGTGTGTTATTGTCCCTGAAGATATGATATTGATGATCCTGACCCTATGTAAACCTAAACTGTGTGTTTGTGTCTTAGTTTTTAACAAAACAGTTTAAAAAGTAAAAATAAATAAATATATGTATATATATCATATAAGTTTAGTGTAGAGTGTTTATAAAGTCTATGGTAGATAAAGTAATGACCTAGGCTTTCAAATTTACCTATTACTCACTCATTGACTCACCCAGAACAGATTTTAGTTCCGCAAGCTTTGTTCATGGAAAGTGCTCCATATAGGTGTTAGGATGGTTAATGTTGAGTGTCAACTTGATTGGATTGAAGGATGCAAAATATTGCTCCTGGGTGTGTCTGTGAGGGTGTTGCCAAAGGAGATTCATATTTGAGTTGGTGGACTGGGAGAAGCCAGACCCACCCTCAGTCTGGGTGGGCCTCATCCAATCAGCTGCCAGCTCGACTAGAACAAAGCAGGCAGAGGAAACTGGAATGAGACTTCACCTGCTGAGTCTTCTGGCCATCACCTCTTCTCCTATGCTGGATGCTTCCTGCCTCAAACATCAGATTCCAAGTTCTTCAGATTTTGGACTGTTGGACTTACACCAGTGAGTTGCCAGGGGCTCTCAGGCCTTTGTTACAGACTGAAGGCTGCACTGTCAGCTTCCCTACTTTTGAGATTTTGGAACTCGGACTGGCTCCCTTACTTCTCAACTTGTAGACAGCCTATTGTGGGACTTCACCTTGTGATCTTGTGCATCAGTTCTCCTAATAAACTTCCCTTCATCTACACATATATCCTATTAGTTCTGTCCTTTTAGAGAACCCTGACTAGTGCAGGTATACTATTTTCTGTATTTTATGCCACATTTTTACTGTACCTTTTCTATCTTTAGATTCACAGATACTGACCATTGTCTTACAGTTGCCTACAGTATTCAGTCAGTAAAATGCTGTATAGGTTTGTAGTTTAGGAGTAATAGGCTACACCATATAACATAGGTGTGTGATAGCCTATACCGTCTAGATTTGTGTAAATATACTCTATGATGTTCACACAATAGTAAAATCACCTAATGGCACATTGCTCAGAATACATCCCTATTGTTAAGTGAGGAATACACATGACTGTAATTGAAAACGATTAGGAAGCTTTGAAGTCTTACAAATATATATATATACACATATATATAAACATATATATTTATATATAAATATAGAGAGCAAAAGAAAAATTGTCATAAAATAGATATGATAACTCAAGAAAAATGTGAAAGCAATTTATGTAAATAATCAAACAATATGTGATTTTTCAATAACCAGTAATACACAGTTTTAGAAAGTTCAGATGTTCTATTTCAAACTAACAAAGCGTGTTTTCCAGGTATTTTCTTCACATTACCAGCATTTTCTCTATATCTAATACATTGTTATATTTTAGTCTTGTACATATCTTTCACATTCCTTCACACTTACTTTAGATAGCCTTCTCTAAGTTCTTACTCATATATACAAGTCCAACTTCTCCTTTTCCAAAAGCAAGTATTATTCTCATCTCTTAAAATAGGCAAAAGAAGGCAAAACTCCAGGTATATAAAATCATATAAGCATATATGTAGAAGGAAACAGGTTTATGAATACATAAGAAAATGTTACTGACTGGGTAAAATATCTGCAAGAACTGGACACAGACCCTAACATTTTCAAAGCAAGTACAATAGACAGACCAGGAAAGTTCAAACACAAAAGTCACAGAAAAAATTACAACTTACGATTAGGACCACAATAAATCTTGGAGTGCATGCAAAAAATCTACAAAGGAAAATAAGCTATTTTTTTCCTTTGGAAGTCAATTTTTAGCAGTTATCCACTCTGTGTAGAGTACCAAAGTTGGTATCCTGGCTCATTCTTCAGGCCCTGAAAACACCTTCCCATGCTCCCCTTCCCTATGGGGAATGATGCAGCAGAGGGTCAGAACACAGCCGCTGGAACACAAGGCCCAATGCAGGGTCCCATCTGCAAGCCAAGGGCGATATTGCTCTTAGGACAGAGCCTTACTGCAGTCCAAACAAAAGCTGTGTTTTATGCAAAGAAAGTGCCTGGTGATAGTATTCTGAGCAGGGGTTCATGGATTGGGCAACTTTAGTCAAGGGAGAGATTAGGTATGTCAGCACCAGTATAAAAATATCAAGTCCATAATTTTTATTGACTTACTCCATTTAGGTAGTGAGAACAGAAATGGAGTGACAGCCCAGGGAATCTTTTCCTTCCTGAACCAACTCCATGACCTGAGGCTGCTCCCTTGAACTTGCTGGCATTCATTCTCTAGATGATTGAAGATAACTGACATTGTACTGCAGGATAATTTTCAGTAATTTTGGAAGGATAGTGAAAAAGGTATAATATGGCCCTATTTTTCTTTGTTTAGGTTTTTTTTAACCCATTTTTAATGAAGACTATTGAAATCCAAATTGTGCCAAAAGTCTTAGTACACTTTTACACCTTAAAAACTTCAAAAGTCTAATACTACAAATTTATTTTAACATCAGCATTTGAAAGTTCAATTAGGTCTAATTACTTTACTTTTTTTAGATTTTTGAATTTTGAATAATACAGTTTTTAAATTTTTGCTTTAATAGTTTGTCGTCTTCAATTACAGAGACTAAAGCCAAAAGTTAAAGTAAAAAAATTCATTAAAGTCATGAAAACCTATAACTGGTTATCAAATGTAAATAATGATGCTTTCAAGTGAATGTTTACATAAGCTTTAGCATTTATATGTCTCAACTTACCAAAGCCGCACCTGTACTAATGTTTCTGGGACAGTGTGTTTATTATATAGGCAGCTTTCTAATGATTGAATAATGGAGTCAAAATGTGGAGTCTTTTTTGAAATGCTTCTTGATTTAATATATTTCAAACATGTTTTTGCAGCATTTCTGGCAGAAGCTCTCAGTTTTGTGAATTCTTAAAATTCTTTGTGAGTGGCTAAAAGGTATATCAGATTGAAGGTTAAAGTTGAAATCAGTGCAGGTAACTGGAGAGAGCAGAGTCTGGAAACAGAGTCTGGACAAAGAAGAATCAAAATGGAAGCAAGATGGTGAGCACTCATCAGCGGGCTGAGATGCAACCTGGCTTAATCAGTAAAAACAAAAGAAGCAAATACAGAGAAATGTAATTTTTTGTGTGTCATGTCAAAAGAATATGGTTTTGGTTGATACACATTTTACCTGTGTTATGATTTGTGTTTTAAAATAAATTTCTCTACACTAATTTTCTTAGGAAAAGCTCAAATTTTCATCTTTTTCTCAATAATGACACTGTAAGTGTTGACTGGGTTTTTGAAGAACAAGTAATATTAGAAAGCCTGGTACTCTACAGAGATGAAACCCTTCCAAAAATATACAGAAAGCAAAATATCTTATGTATAAAGCAAAATATCTTACATTTTTTGCTGGAAGTGAACATTTATAGGTTTTTAATGTGTGACTATAAAAGTGAAACCATATTTTGTATAATTAACTGAAGCAATAATATAATATTTGAAGTAAAAAGCTAATGGGTCCTAAACAACTATATAGCATTATCAAGAATCTTGTGTTAAAATAGATAAACAAATATCAAGAAAATAGTTTTTCTCCCCTGAAATAGCTTATCTGAGCCATCACTGATGCATTTTCTGAAAATCTGTAAGCTTTAAGATTTGAAACATATTTACATTTTTATAGATAAAGCTACATTTATTTACATTCATATAGGGATTTTAGAGAATATGTTGGATTCAGAAGAGATTACTTTGAATTCCTCTATAGAACCAAAAATATACCATGTACTAGACCATTCAAACTTTTGATAAATGACCACACTGAATACAGTTTGATTGTCACTTCTATGTCCTCTATCACAGTGCCAATATTGATATTTCCAGGGCAAATTATACTCTGGGTTTTATTCATTTTTTAAGATAAAAACTGACATATCCCTGATTCTATATTGATAGGTAGCTTCTTGGCAATCAACAAACTGAAGACTTTTAGTTATATCCTACTACAATGAACATATGAATCCATTAATAAAGTACTAGAGCAAAGTAAATTATTAAGAAATGGTTTTTCTTTCTTACTTTTTGAATAAACCAGTCAAAAGGCATTTATGAAGAGTAAATTCATATCTAGAATTTTTGTTAGGTGCTGTGGAGAACAGAAAGTTCCACAACACAGAGCCTCTACTGACTAAAAACTTAGGATCTCTGCACAAAATATGTCACCCCACTTATTTTCAACTAGTCAGTTCTGGTGTGGTTATTGTGATTGAAACTATTTTGATTCAGGTGTTGCTTGATTGCATCTGAAGCAAGAAATGACAGTTATCAAATTACAGAACTTCTGGGCGAAATTACTTGTGAATGGTTAGATATATTTCAGGTTTTCTTCCTAATTCTTAATTGAATTTCAAGAGAAAGTTATTCTTAAGTATTCAGTGTTTGACATCTAACATAGTCTAGCAGCTTTTTCTTATTTCCTATATATTTTTAAATTATATAAATGGTATGTATTTCTGTTAGAAAAAATAGAAAACACAGATTACCAGGAAATATATATATTTATTGGTAATCCAGATTCTTACATCTCTCTCTCTCTCTCGCTCTCTCTTTCTCTCTCTCTCTATATATGTGTGTGTATATATATATATATATATATGTATATACATAAGTATATTTCTTTTATATATATATATATATATACCTATATATGACTTATATATACTTACATATAAGAGGTGAGTATATATGTAAGACATACATATGTAAGTATATATAAGACATATATATACAGATACTTTATATATATAAGACATACACACACACACACACACACACACACATATATTTACCTCTCTCTCTCAGTACTTCTGTGTGTCCTAATCTCTTCTTATAAAGACACCGATCATTACGGATTAGAGTCCTTCCATATGACCTCATTTTACTTTGATTACCTCTTTAAAGATTACCTCTTTCTTTAAAGACTTCTAAAACGATTGTTAAAGACATTTCAAATACCTTTTTAAAGATAGGTCTTTAAATATATAGTCACATTCTAGGAACTGGGGGTTAGGACTTCAGTATATGAATTGAATACAATTCAATCCATAATACCATCCATATAATATAGATGATAGATTACAGATAGATGATAGATTGATAGAGCTATGCACATACACATATAGCCTCTTCTCACTTACTATGTAATTTTCATGTAAATAGAAATAAAATATGTGAAATATTTTAATGGTTAAATATTGAACAACTGTCTTGTTTAATATGATGCATTTAGTCAGTCTCTCACTATTAATCATTTGAGTCGTTTCTAGTATTTTTCTGTAATGTTATATAAACATGCCTGCAATATATACCCTAACACAATTTCCTGTTCATTTTCTTTTGATAAATGTCTAGTAGTCAACTTTCTTGGTAAAAGAATATGCTTTCTTTTTTATACTTGCTGAAAAATTTGCATCAATTTTCACTCTGATAAACATGAAATGTGAGAGCCTGTTTACTCTAAACATACCAGCTTAAAATTTTTATCATCCCTTTCTTCCTTGACAAACAAATGACAACCTACAGTATTTACAGTTGTATTTATTGGAATTGATTTCATGGGAAGGGGTTGATGTCAGCTGTTTCTTCATGCTTTATGGTTATCTATACTTGCCTTTTATAAATGCAGGTCTCATCTGCACCCCAAGGCACTCCTACCACGGAATACATTTGAAGCCATTACTTTCTTCAAAACTCACTCAGCAAAACATGAGTCATTTCGGTCAGCACCAGGGAAAGTTTTATAAGTTATATAGTCTTTACCTTAGTTACTTTCCTTTCCTCATAGGCCCTCCCAGTGACAATGTAAATTCTGTCTCATTCTTAACAGGTTGTACTCTGGACAGACACAGTGTCCTAAAATAAATCCAGCCAGGACTGTGGTTTAGTGAGTTTTGGGTTACCCCATAGCTTCAAAATATTAATTATTTTAAGATAGTAGCCTTTTTCTTGTGGGTTTCTGCACATAGACCCTTGAAATATTTCCACTAAAACATTTTTATGCACCATTGGTTGCATACTGTGAGACAGTATTTGACATTACAAAGTTTCAGGTTAATGTGTCCAATAATGCAAAGTTTTCAATATTTAACTCTCAGTTCTCCTTTTCTGCCCTGCTTGTTTTCCTGCATTTTTTCATTTGCATTTTAAATGGAGATTTTTTCCTTAGATGCTTGAAAAAAATGATTTATAAATGATATTATAGCTACTAAGTAAGTTTCACAGCGGTGTTGTCCCAGAAACAAAATAAAAATAGTAGATTTCCTCAGACACAAAACACTTCAATTCCCAGGCTGTTCTTCCTTTGTTTCTATCTCATGCTGAATTTATCTAGGTATTCTGTGTGATCAATTTAAGTGTTCCAGACTGCTGACACCATATGCCTTATAAGAGTCTTTTTTCTAAGCTATTTTTCATCGATTCTGAATGAGATAAATTATACAGCACATTAAACAAAGTGCAATATTGAAAAAAAGAAAAGTAGGAGAGTACAAGATGATGCCTTTGCTTTTGAAAATAATTTCACTTTATTTGCCAAACTATCCAGTTACTTTTTCAAGAATACCAATACCCTCAGCGCCATCATTGTCATTTCCTGCATTTACCACAGCTCAGTGCTGCTGGATATTAAAATTCTGCATGTTTCTGGCCAAGGTCTTTGAAGCAGTAAAATTTCCCTTACAATAAGAGGACAGTTTTTAGATAACACTACGCATTTTCTAGGATAATCATTTACTCAACCTGTCTTTCTCTTATTTAAAAATTGTTTCTGTTTTAGCACATTTTACTCCCAGACACATGTCGATTTCAGTTCCACTTTCTTACTTGTAGGTCTACATATGGGTATGAACTGATAGATAGAGCACGCTGAGCGCTCCTCTGTCTGTAATGCCAATATAAGTGCTAATTTCTGCTCAACATGAAAACATTCTTCAAACACTTGCCGAATATGTCTTTCATTCAAGAGAGATAATTAGTTTCAGTTACTTAAGCTGAGCAAGTATTTTGCTTCAAAGAGGATATTATGTTTGCTTAATTGCATTTAAGTGCTAAACACTGTAAAGGATAAAGTTTCCCAAGAATGGATTATTTTCCTCCTTACAGTTTAGAGGATGACTTATAAAACAAGGGTCAGGAGAAATGTGCAACTGGTTTCACAATGATAGATTATTCCTCATTGTTGGTATGAACAATACTTATCTTTCAAACATGAAAAATCCCATGTCCATTCAATCAAACTAGATATTTAATCACATGGATTCAATAAGCAAAAGAAACACATAGTTAATTTCTTAGTCCAAAATTAATAAGCAAAATGACAGCAACAATATCATATAAAAACTAGTTTGTCTGATCATTTAAATTGATTTATCCTATCATTTTACAGTCTTTGAGTCTTAAGCCACGTATTCTAACAAATCATCCTTAGTAAGAGCGGTACTGTTTCGTTAGACAAAAATGAATTACCAGGTAATAAATAAATTAAAATGAAATAAAACAAAACCAATTGTTTTTGTTTTAAGTTTGAGCTAAACAATTAGTAAACCAACCAATGGGTAGAATTTGATAATATTAATTCTTCATCCTCTAAAACTGCTTCTCTTAGGTATAGGAAGCTTTATTTCTGACTCCAAATAAGTGAAGGCAAGAAACATACCAAGTTTAAAATTCTCTGTCAACGGCTGTTTTACTAATTATCCGGATTCCAAGGCAATCATACAACCGTAATCATTCACCTCACGCCTGGAAACATAAGTCTTGTTCTTTTGATGAATATTTATAAGACAGTGTAAAGCAGTCTACTTTCTTTTCCCTTCAGGCAAGACAATTTGGAGTTCATCAATATGTATTACCAAGGACTTTTATAAAAGGCACTTCAAAGAAAATTCATCAGGCATTCCTTTTGTCTTGATTTCTGTTAGACTGATACTTCCTTTTGACAAGTATCAATAAATTATCCTCTGATGCCTAGAAACTTGATGTCTTATTCAGAAACTTCCTCACACAGCAAAATCTTGGCTTTGAGTTTCAAGTGCAATTATTAAGATACTGAATCTAATTTAAGGACAGACAGAAGATATGCAAATTAAAAACAATAAAACAAACATATATATAGTCACCCTACAGCACACAGGATGGAGTTTTCCCATAGTTGAGAGTTTTCTTGCTGCATACAACTTGCCATTTTACTATCTGCCATGTGAACATATTTATAATTTCCTCCCAAGTAAAAAAAAAAAAAATGCAAGCCCCAGTCGCTGGGTAAATAGAAGAACCATACCAAATTAAAACCAGATTAATGTAGATATGGAAAGTGGAGAATGACAACCTGTCTCTTTCCATAAGGCTGATTAGTTTTCCTTTTTAAATATTATTGGTTAGACTTACATTTCCATAAGAGGAGAATGAAAAAAATGGAATTGTTTAAAATAAGAACTAAAAAAAGCACTGCTGTACTTAACACGCCTTGTAAAAGGATACTAAAATTCTTTATTTGCATCTTTTCTTTTAAACAAAACAGTTATTTTGTTTTATTATTTTTTTATTATTTTTTTATTCTTTTGTTTTATTATTTTGTTTTATTTTGTTTTATTATTCTGACAAAAGTAATGAAATATAGAAATACTATTAATTTTTATTATTCTTATTATTATAATTATTATTATTATTAATAATTTATTAATATTTATTATTCTGACAAAAGTAATGAAATATAGAAATACTATTAATATGTATTTCTATAAATATACACATAAAACAGCATGTCGACTAAAGAGTCTATCTCATTTTATGGCTTTACTCGCTCTTTACAAAGTTATTGTGGCAATTATAATAATATTTCCATATTCTAAGAAATTGTTTTATCTTTACCTGGTATAAAATGAAAGAAAATATAATATGTAATTTAAGTTTAATGTTATTATAGAAAGACATAAAAGGAGAAAAAGGGTCATATTTTAGCTTGGATGCATGCTTTACAAACCAATTGTCATATTAATCACAGAGCTACTTTATATAAATTTATATATACTACCAAAACATATATCTCATTCGTGAAAATATTAATTCACTATAAATAACAAAGTGGCAATACAGGGTTTATTTTGCTAAAATAAGAAAAAAGGAAAGATTACACACAGACTACTTGTGGCACAGGAAATTATTTTCTGAGTCTGTAAGAAGCTAGGATACGTCACTCAATGGCTTCACAGAGCTCTTATAAAAGTATTACATGAAAATATTTTTTATAAGAAAGGTAATAGTGATGAAGGCTGAGCTGTGTTTCTATTTTGCAACCCAAATACATTATGCAAATGCTGCTACATTCTTGATATGATGGTTGTTAATTTCTACCAGTAAAAAATAGAGGATACAGATCAATTACTAACTGACCATATTCCTTATATCTTCCCATGAACTCACTTTAAAATAAAATCTACCCCTAGAGACTCTATTAGTTATTTATTTTTACATCAGAAATTATTCCAAATTGTAATGGCTTAAACAATAAACATTTCTTTCCTCACTATATCCATGGGTAGGGAAAACAGGAAAGCTTATTTGGACAGCTTTGGTTCAAGGTCTCCCATGACACTGCAAAGGCGTTGGGAGGGACTGCAATCATTTGAACACTTGACTGAGTTTGGTAAATCTGCTTCCAACCTCATTCACATGGACGTTGTCAGGTGGCATGAGTTCCTCACAGGACGTTGCCTGGAGATCTCAGTTTCTTACCTCATGGTCCTCTCCATTGAACTTCCTAACTGTCCTTATGCAGCTGGCTTTCTCCAGGGCGAGTGAACCTACAGAGAGAGAACAAGAAGGAAAACACACTGTCTTTTATAAACTAGTCTTGGAAGTCACACACTGTCACTTTCATCATAGTCTACCCACTAGAATAGAAGTAAGGCACTAAGTTCAACTCATTCTTAGGGGGAGGAGAATTATATCACACCTTTTATGGGATTATTATCAAAGATTTGTTGGCACAGTTTAAAATTCCATAAGCATGCTTATTGTCTGTGAATGTGGTCTTACAGTTGCAGGTTAAGACAGTATCCACATAACATTAAAATGCACAACACATTCAAATTGTATCCACTAGGGAGATTTGCTATTTTTTCCCTCCAATTAGTCATAAAAGTATTTGAAAACTACAAAAGGACAATCAAATACCTCATGCATTTGATATATGGTATTTCTGTATATAAAACACTTTAATTCACTCATTTATTGGTTCCTTAAATGTAGTGTATATATATATATATATACACTGTATATATATATATATATATATATATATATATATATATATAGTGTGTGTATATATATATATATAGTGTGTGTATATATATATATATAGAGTGTGTGTATATATATATATAGTGTATATATATATATATATATATACACTCAAGAGGATGCATGGGAATATTATTCCTGTGTTTTTTGTTGGTCTAAATATAGTGCTTCTCTACCTTTTGGCTCAGATCAAGTGTGGCTAGATAGACAAATAAATATTAAATGTCCTTTACCCTTCAGGAGAAGATATTAAAGAATAATGCAAGTTTGGAGATACAGTGGTATAAGAAACTGTTTAAAAAACTGTGACTGGCCTCATGCATAAGAAATTCTGAAGGAAGGTTAGAGATGGAAGACCAATTTAGATGTAGTGAAATAATTTAGATAACAGACAACAAGAATTAAAATTGGTAATGGTGGTCATGGAAGAGGAAAAAAGGAAATTGATTTAAGAAACATGATGAAGAAAAGCAGCATGATCATCCCTCACTTAAGAAAAATTTGCACTATATTTTTCCTGATTGGTGCTTGAGAAGAATTTGTATATCCATTTCACAGCTAAAGAGCCCTCTTTTGCAATAATGAAGGGAAAACAATCTAATTCAAAATCTGTGCTTGAGTATTCAATTGACTTATGTCCTCTGGTGAAAATGGACAACCATATGTAAAAACACAACCATTGTGTAACCCAAAGCTTACACAAACAGAGGGAGTGTGAAAGAACAAAAGAATGATAGAACCAATTATAACCAGAGCATTCATATTATTGTCATCATGTATAATTAAATTAGTTAAATAAAATGTAATTTTTGCCTAAACTTTTCTGAAGGGACAAATGGTACCAAACTATTAGCTAGAATTTGTTTTCATGGTGGTATTGCAGTAGCAGCCTTATTGTTGTATATTTTTCAGCATATCACCTGATACCTTTGGAATAAATTAAAATAGAAGAAAATATGTGTATAGAGTAATATGGAGGAGAAGGGGTTTTGGAGTTTGACACACTTAAATTATTATCTTGACTCCATCACTACTTAGGTTTATGATCTTTGACATGTTACTTAAAGTTTCCCAACCACAATTTTTTTTAAGACAATAACTGGAACTCACACAATGACGAAGAGTATTGTTATTTCTGTGATTAAGGACAGTGCCTAACTGTAAGCTCTAATAAATATTTATGATTAACCTTACCTTATAGATAATATTATTAATTAGGTATGATTTGATATATAGAACTAGCTGAGTTGAACTGGGGAGGGGAGCTGTGCGAATATTGGATGTTGGGGATCCTGGTGAGGTGACAGCAGAACAATCTTCTGCTAATTGTCTTTTTGGTTTCATATCACGTATTCCCTGACATTGAAGCCCTGTTAGCAAAAGACCAGCATATTCAAACGTATTTGATGCCTTGCAAACTGCTATCACTTTAAGTCATGCCTTCTGAAAGCAGATGGGAAAATGATCAGAGACACTAACAATTTAGCCTATAGGAAATTTTTCTGCCATTAGCCAGGGTTCTGAACCCTTTGAACATCTTGATGATTTCCAGAGAAAAGATCTTGGAAGGCCTTAATACCAGTAAAAATGTTGGACAAGATCTCATAGATACTGGAATTTACTTAAACGGTTTGAGGCTGGGGAGTCATATGGTCAGCAGGGGCCTGTTGCAGTCTGACTGAGGCAATTAGCTGAATGTGAGTGACCCACAAGCAAGTTAAACAGCAGAATTAGTTATGGTGCCACTAATAGGAGACAGAAATGAACAGCACTCTGTATTTTGAGACTAGATTTCTGGAAGAAAGGTAGTATTATTGAAATAAATAGAGGAATTCAGATGAAGAGATATTGTGTTTAAAAATTATGTTTATCAAATATTTCTTTTATAGAAAAGAGGGTGTACAGTCAACTCTCAAAGTAGCTTGACTTCATCAGAAAATAACTTAATAATCAATTACAGGACAGAAGGAGTTTTACCAAGAAGTATTTCTTATATAAACTTGTTTTTATCATAGAATAAATCAAATATATTTTCTATTTAAATGGTAATGGGTCATATTCTAACATTCTTCAATAATTGTTATTCTTTATTTTGTTTATAGCCGAAAGAAGATTAGACATTTTTTTACCTTTGGATCACATATTTTACATTTCAGTTTTTAAGTATATTGACAGCTACATCATCCTTAAGCATGTAATGCATTAGGTCAGGGTGTTAAACCAGATTTTGAAAGCAGTAATATTATAAAATATTATCTTTGAGATGTCAAAAAAATTAAAATGATCAAATAAGTGCTTTTTGTAGTGTCTAAAAAATAAAACCACAAGAACATTCACAGGATGAATAAAACCAGAAGAACATTCACAGGATGAATAAAACTCATTACATGTATTTTAAAAAAAGCATTTCCATTATTTTTATCAGTTCTTCTTGTTAACAAGTAATTGTACTGGAACTTTTTGAAAAGTGAGTATGCTATAATCATTGAATTATGATTATAGATTTCTAAATGTCAATTCTTCTTTTAATATTTCATTCCTAATGAATACTAAATCATTATAATAAGACTCACTAGTCCATCAATTCATTATTTTGATCATGATTATCACTGAATAGTTATTTATTTTTTGATTTGGCTTTTTTTTAAGATTTCAACTTTTATTTTAGATTCAGGGGTTATTATTTATTACATGAGTATATTGTGTGATGCTACAGGTTTGTTACATAAGTATATTGCGTGATGCTGAGGTTCGAGGTATAAATTGTCCTATCACCCAGGAAGTGAGAATAGCACCCAATAGTTAGTTTTTTGATCTTTGTTTCCCTTTGTTCCTTCTCTATAGCTTCCAGTGTCTATTCTTTCCATTCTTCTGTCCATGTGTACCTGTTTTAGGCCATTCTTGATTTGCTACAAATAAATACCTGAGGCTGTGCAATTGATAAAGAAAAGAGCTTAAATTGGATTACAGGGCTGCAGGCTGTATAAGCATGGCACCAGCATCTGCTCAGCTTCTGGCGAGGGCCTCAAGAAGCTTATCATCATGTCAGAAGGTGAAGGGGGAGCAGGAAAATCATGTGGTGAAAGGAGGAGCGAGTGAGCAAGAGAGAGAGAGTAGGAGAGGTGCCACACACTTTAAACAACCAGATCTAACAAGAACTCAATAGCAGAAGAATAACACCAAGCCATAAGGCATCTGCCCACATGACCAAAACATCTCCCACCTCCAACACTGGGATTACATTACAACATGAGATTTGCGTGGGGACAAATATCCAAATATCCAAACAATATCATTCCAGCCCTGGCTCTCGAAGTCTCATGTCCTTCTCACATTACAAAATACAAGTATGCTTTCCCAATATTCCCCAAAAGGCTTAATTCATTCCAACATTAACTCAAAAGTCTAAACTCCAAAATATTTTCTGAGATAAGGCAAGTCCCTTCCTCCCGCGAGCCTGTAAAATCAAAACAAGTTATTTACTTCTAAGATAACAATGGGGATACAGGCATTAGGTAAACATTCGCATTCCAAAATACAGAAATCAGCCAAAAGAAAGGGGTTACAGGCCCCACACAAGTCTGAAGCCCAGCAGGGCAGTCACCAAATAATAAAACTCCAAAATAATCTCCTTTGACTCCATATTCCACATCCAAGATATATTGCTGCAAAGAATGGGCTACCAAAACTTTGGGAAGCTCCACCCCTGCAACTTTATCGAGTCCCTAGGGCTGCTCTCACAAGCTGCAGTTGAGTGCCTGGGGCTTTTCCAGGTACAAGGTGCAAGCTGCTGGTGTGTCTACCATTCTGTGCTCACGAATAGTAGCGTCCTTCTCACAGCTCCACTAGTCAGCGTCTTAGTAAGGAATCTATAGGGGGCCTCCAATCGCATATTTCCCCTCCTCACTTTTTGTTGTTATTTGTTGGTTTTGTTTTGTTTTGTTTTCCTGTTTTTTTCTAACTGGAAGGTCTTTAAATTCAATGTTTTTAATAGATAAAAGGACTATTCAGGTTATCTCTATTTCTTGTTGAAAAAACTCTGTTAGTATTGCTTTCAAAAAACTTGTCCATTTTATCTACATTGTATTATTAGCATGAAACTGTTCGTAACATTTCTTTATTATTTCTTTATATTGGAAGGTTTTCCAATATCTATAGATTTTTTTCATAATACTATCATTCTCATTCTTTGATAATCTGCTTTATTTTTTCCTGATTAGTCTAGATATTTGTTATTAAGTGTATTAACTTTCTCAAAAATTGAGGTTTTAATTTTTTTATTCTTTTCTGTTTTTTTTCTTGTATTTCTACTTTATTTACTTTTATTCTGATCTTTGTTATTTCCCTTTGTCTATTTTTCATCCTAATTTTTTAAAGATGGAAGTGGATGTCATTTGCGGCTTTGTTATTTGAACAAAATGTTGACCTTGTACAGAAAAGAACAGCAACCAGTGTACACACGTGTTAAACCTTCATTACAACCAAAACAGTGAGTGTATTCATCATCTGGAAGTTTACTCAAGCCCCTTAATGTAGTATTTAGTGCTAAAAATTTTTCTCTATGTACTGCTTTGGTAGTATCCAACAAATTCTGATATGTTGTAACTTCATTTTCATTCACTTACAAATCCTTTGGGTTTCACTTTTGACTTATTATTTGATCCACTGGTCATTTAAAAGTATATATGTTTTCTTTCCATATATGTTTGGGATTTTCCAGATATCTTTGTTATGAATTTCTTTCCATATATGTTTGGGATTTTCCAGATATCTTTGTTATCAATTTCCAATGTATATTCATTGTAGTGGAGAACATGCTCTGTGTAACAAATCCTTTTAAATTTATTGAGGCTTTTTTTATTGTCAATGTTAGCAAATATTCCATGTGCACTTCTACACAATATAAATCTTGACATTTTTGGTTACAGTATTCTAAAATCATTGATTACGTCAATCTTATTGATAGTGTTGCTCATGTCTTCTATATTTCTCCATGATTTTCTTTTTACTCTACTATTATTGAGAATAAAATATTAAAATTTTGCTATAATTATGGAATTACCTATTTCTCCTTACAGTTCTATCAATTTTCCCTTTATATATTTTGAAACTATCCTATTAGTTGCAGATACATTTAGGATTGTTATGCCATCTTCATAAGCTGATGCTTTTACAATTATGAAATGCTGTTCTATATCCTGAGTAATATTATTTTCTCTAAAATCTACTTTGGGGGATGGGACACTAATATAGCTACTCCATCTTTCTTTGGATTAATGCTACCGTAATACAACTGTTTATCCTTTTACTTTCAACTTATTTATGTCTTTATATTTAAAATGAGTTTAATATTACCAATATATTATCAGGTTTTGGTTTTAAATCCAGCTAACAATTTTTGTCTTTCTATTATTTATTTACTTTTTATTATTTTATTATTAATTTTGAGACAGGTTGTCACTCTGTTACCTACAATGGAGCTCAGTGGCATGATCATAACTTACTCCATCCTCAACTTCCCACCAGGGTCAAGCAGTCCTCCCATCTCAGTTTCCCAAGTAACTGGGACTACGGGAATGCACTGCCACACCTGGCTAATATTTATTCCTTTTTGTAGAGATGATGTTCAACTATGTTTCTGAGACTCGTCTCTAAATCTTAGGCTCAAGCAATCCTCCTGCCTTGGCCTCCCAAAATGCTGGGATTATAGGCGTGAGCCAGAATGCTGAGGCAATTTCTGCCTTTCGACTGAGACATTTAGATCATTTTATACTTAATGTGATTGTTGATATTATTAGGTTGTCACTCATCTTGCTATTTTTACATTTTTCTCTTCTCTTTTTTTCCTCTTTTTTTTGTTTTTGCTTTCATTTAGATTGAAATTGTGTTTGTATGCATGTGTATAATTTCATTATCTCCATTGTTTGGTTATTAACAATATTTCTTTTTTAACTTTTAGTGACTGACTTAGGATTTGTAGTATAGATCTTTAATTTATTCTTTTTCCTTTATATTGTCTGTATTTCAATTCAGTTAGTTTCTATTACTACATCTTTAAATTCACTAATCTTTTCTTCTACAATGTCTGATCTGTTAATCGCATCACGTATATGTTTCATGTCCCATATTATAATTCTCATATTTTTGAGTCTTTATTCCTTTCTAACTTACATTTCTTTGCTAAACTTTTTAAACAAGTGGAATACAATTACAATAACTGCTATATATCATTGTCTACTAATTCAAATGTGTGAGTGTTCTTGGTTAGTTTTGATTGATCAATTTTTCTCTTCACTAGTGCGTATATTTTCCTGTTTCTTTGTATACCTTGCATACCTGGTAATTTTTATTAGATAGCAGCCATTGTAAATTCTCTCTTGTTCAGTGCTAGATATTTTTATATTACTGTAAATATGTTTGACCTTTGCTCTGGGAAAAAGTTTAGTTACTTGAAAATTGTTCCACATCTTTGGGCCTTCGTTTTTAGATTTCTTAGAGCCAACATAAACGTTTACTCTAGTGCTAATTCATTCCAGTTACTAGAATCAGATCACACTGGGTCTAACCAATTCCCCATGAATTATGAGGTTTTTCCAATCTGGCTAGTGAGAACAGGCACCTTTCCCAAACCTCTTTTACTGAGGTTTTTACTATTTGTATCTAATTATTTTATAATTCACTACCTGGCCTCAGGCAGTTTTCTTGTGTTCTGATCTGTACTCTGCTAAATACTTTAAGATGACATTTTGTAGATCTCCAGAATTATTTATCCACACAACACTTTCCTCTTTATATGCTCTCCTGTGAACTTGTCCTCTTGGTCTTCCAAGACTCCTACTCTATGTCCTCAACCCAAGAAGTTCACCAGTCTCTTCTTGATTCCTCTTCTCTATGCTATAGCCTGAAAAATCCTCTCAAAATAGGACAACTGTTGAACTCACTTTTTTTTTCTCTCTCTTTGCTCACTGCCCTTAATTGCCTGATGTTCAGTGTCTTCAAAACCATTGTTTTATCTAACTTTGTTCATATTACATTGTTTGCTTCAGGTCAGAAGGCTGATTTGTTCTTTGTTACTCTATCTTGATCAGAAGTAGTTTTCCTAATCTAAAAAATAAAATCGATTATTTTGAATTCTCATCCTGATCTTACTTCAGCATTTGACACAACTGACAATCTCTTCTTGAAACTTCTTTATCTCTTAAAACCTATGTTCTTTTTCTTAACTTTATAGATTCTACCTCAGTGGTTTCTCCCACTTTAAAAACCAACAGGGCAATTTCTTCATTTGCCTGTCTTTATATAAAACAGCACACATTCCCCTTCCAAGGATTCTTTGACTTCCCCCTTTTAATTGAGTACCTTTACTTACTTCTGCATGTTCAATTTCTCATGAAATCTAATACAGGTAAAACCTTTCTCCTGAGTAATTCCATAGGACATCTTGCTTGGTAGGTCACCTCTAATGTATAATCTTTTTACCAAGCCCCTAATCCTTTGTTTATATGTAAATATATTAATACATTCAAATACTTTCCTATGCCTCCCATGTTTCAAAACTATTTTGATTTTCTTGCAAAATATTGTACACAAAATATATTGTGAATTCCTATGTACTTAAGAGAAATGTGCTAAATAGTAAGTAGGTATTTAGTAGTTACATAATTCATGAATAAAGCTTAAATCACTTGACAAAATTAAAACATTTCTATTTCTGAAAGAAAAATTTTTCATGTCTATCTCTACAAAGAGGACACTGTACCACTGTTCATTTTAAAAATAGCCATAAGTTTTTTTAACTGTCCTCCCATTAAGAGGATAGGTCTAATTCTCCTAACGTTGAGTATGGACTGGCCTTAGTAAATTACTACATCTAATAGCATATGACAGAGATAGTCATGCATGATTTTTAAAGCTATGTTAGAAAAGGACATGAAAGGTTCACTTTATTCACTGGAGTGCTCCCTCCTGGAGCCATGAGCCATCATATGAAACATGACTACCCTGAGACAACCATGCTTTGAGGGAACACCAAGCCACATGGCAAATTTTTCACTTGGGCATTCTGGCCAGTAACTCCAGCTGACTCATTCTTTAAGTCACATGAAATCAGACAGCACAAATATATGAAAAGAAGCCTCCAGATCTTTCCAGCTCTCAGCTTTTTGAATCATTCCAATTATTTAGGGCTTCATAGTTATAGTACAAGATATTTTGAAGAGGAGACAAGTCAATACCATTTTACACTATTTAAATTTTGGACCTGCAGGATCAGTAAATATGATAAAATAACCATTGTTTTATGCACTTAATTTGGAGATTTTTAAGGTAACATAACTGACATGAAAACTTAAAAATATATTCAATAATATACACATACACACACAGAATTGTTTCCTAAAAGTTTGTATTATAATGTCTATTGCTACAAGCTGAAAGCATAATGCCTAAATAATTTGAATCGAAGGTTGAATTGTCATAATGTGAATACCAAATTCTTTGATTGTCTGGTTTACCTAGTGTTTCTTAATCTTTCCTAATAATAATAATCACTATGAAAATAGTAAGTATAGATTTCCAGGATCTTCTTTTGAACATTCTGATACACCTGGCCTGAGGTAGGTATGGGAAACTGCATACTTAATAAATATTATAGGCATGTTTGGAAGACATTGGTTCAATACAAAGATTTTGAGCATCAAAACCAGAAATTTTTAATCAAGCTTCAATTGACCATGATACTGTTTGGCTCTGAGTCACCACCCGAATCTAACCTTAACTTGTAATCCCCATAATCCCCATGTGTCAATGGCAGGATCAGGTAGAGGTAATTGAATCATTGGGGAAGTTTACTCCACATTGTTCTGATGATAATGAGTGAGTCTCAGGAGATCTGATTAGCTTATAAGCACCTGCCATTTCCCCTGCTTACACTCATTTTTTTCTCCTGCCACCCTGTGAAGAGGTCACCTCTGCCAAAATTATGTTTCCTGAGGCCTCTTCAGTAAGTCAATTAAAACTCTGTTATAAATTACCCGGACTCGGACAGTTCTTTATACTAATAGCAGCATGAGAATGGACTAGTACAGCAAATTGGTACTGAGGTACCGGGGCACTGCTGTAAATATACCTGGAAATGTGGAAGCAACTTTGTAACTGGGTAACACGAAAAAGTTGGAACAGTTTAGGGGTCTCAGAAGACAGGAAAATGTGGCAAAGTTTGGAACTTCCTAGAGATTTGGAGGGCTCAGAAAACAGGAAGATATGGGAAAGACTGGAACTTCCTAGAGACTTGTTGAGTGACTTTGACCAAAATGCTGATAGTGATACGGAAAATGAAGTCCAGGCTGAGGTGGTCTCAAATGGAGATAAGGAACTTGTTGGGAACTGGAGTAAAGGTCACTCTTGCTATACTTTAGCAAAGAGACTAGTGGCACTTTGTCCCTGCCCTGGAGATTGGAGAACTTTGAACTTGAGAGGGATGTTTTACAGTATCTGACAGAAGAAAAATTCTAAGAGGCAAAGTATTCAAGAGAAAGTAGAGCATAAAAGATTTAAAAATTTGCATCCTGACATTGCATAGAAAAGAAAAACTTATTTCCCGAGGAGAAATTTAAGCCCCCTGCAGAAATTGTATCCTGGGCATGTCAGACACCTTCATGGCAGCCCTTCCCATCACAAGCCTGGAGGCTTAGGAGGAAAATACGGTGTTTGGGCTCAGCCCAGAGACCCCCTGCTCTATGCATCCTCTGGACATGGTCCCCTGCATCCCAGCTGCTTCAGCTCCAGTTGGTACAGCTTGGGCCATTGCTTCAGTGGGTGTAAGCCTCAAGACTTAGTGCCTTACCTGTGGTATTGGGCCTCAGTGCACAGAAGTCAAGAATTAAGGTTGAAGAACCTCTGCCTAGATTTCAGAGGATGTATGGAAACACCTGGATATCCAGAAAGAAGTTTGATGCAGGGAAGAGCCCTCATGGAAAGCATCTGCTAGGACAGGGTGGAAGGGAAATGTGGGGTTAGAGCCCCTAGATGAGTCCCCACTGAAGCTGCCTAGTGGAGCTATGAAAGAAGGGCCAGACCACAGAATGGTAGATCCACCAACAGCTTGTACCATGTGCCTGGAAAAAAATGCAGACACTCAATTCCAGCCCATTAAAGCAGCTGGGAGGGGTGCTGTACACTGCAAAGCCACAGGGGTAGAGCTGCCCAAGACCATGGGAGCCCACTTCTTGTATCAGCATAACCTGGATGTGAGACTTAGAGCCAAAGGAGGTCATTTTGGAATTTTAGAGTTTAATGATTGCCCTATTGCATTTTGGACTTGTATGGGGCCTGTGGCCCTTTTGTTTTGGCCAATTTCTCCCATTTGGAATAAGTGTATTACCTAATACCTGTAACCTATTGTATCCAGGAAGTAACTAATTTACTTCTGATTTTAGAGGCTCACAGGCAGAAGGGACTCACCCTGTCTCAGATGCAACTTTGGACTTGGACTTTTGGGTTAATGCAGGAATGGGTTAAGACTTTGAGGACTGTTGGAAGGGCATGATTGTATTTTGAAATGTGAGGACATGAGATATGAGAGGGGTCCAGGGTGGAATTATGTAGTTTGGCTCTGTGTTCCCACCCAAATCTCACCTTGAATTCGAATCCCTATAATCCTCACATGTCAAGAGTGGGACCAAGTGGAGGTAATTGAATCATGGAGGCAGTTTACCGCATTCTCTTCTCATGACAATGAGAGAGTCTTACAAGATCTGATGGTTTTATGAGCATCTAGCTTTTCCCCGCCCCTTGTGAAGAGGTGCCTTCTGCTGTGATTATAAGTTTCCTGAGGCCTCCCAAGCCATGCAGAACTGTGAGTCAATTAAACCCTTTTCTTTATAAATTACCCAGTCTCGAGGAGTTCTTTACAGCAGCATGAGAACAGACTAGTGCAGATCACTTAGTGTTTATGACATATAATTTTTTAAAAAAAACATTTATGATAATCTTTGGTTTCTTATGAGCTCATTTTCTCATTGACCAAAGCAACTATTTCAAACCTTTTGCAATAGTCTCAAATCTCAGAAATCACTTGCTTACCTCACTCTCAGCAGATTATCTTGCTTACTACTCAGCAGAGAAAACAGAAATGTACCAGATATCATGTTCTTAACTTCCTTAAACAACTTACAGGCTTAAAGAATCTACTTCCCCCTCTCACATGCCTGTTTTCTTCTTGTTATAACAGAAGTCTTTCCCCCTACTTTAGCCTTAGATCCATCATCTTCTGCCTTTGGAAGTATTTTGTTCTATTAATCATTTTCTCTGTCCTGTATTATAATCACCTTCATCTTATCTTCTGTCTTCCTAGAGAAATGTGGTCAAATCCATGTTTTTTAGAAAAGAGTAGCTTAACTTCCCATAAGGTATTAGAAACATTTTAGCCACGAGTAAAGAGGCTGTAGTCATAGATAAAAGGACCTTTGTCACTCAGTCCTATAAATAAACAATCAAACCTGCCTCATTTATTCTCTAGTGTCATAGTCCTCTACTGATAGGCCCCTTGAAAGACTTCTGTAGACTCTCTGCCTCCACTTTTTCACACTCAATCCACTCCATAACATTCTGCAATCTGGGTTTTGCACACTTATCACTACTTTAAAATGGACCTTGAGAAACCCTGCAAATAGAAGACGAACAAAAGAGCTGGTGGGGAATGAGTGTGTGTAATTAGAGATGTTATCATTATCCTAGCCCTTCAAGAAATCTAAACTTCTCATATTACTATCCTATTTTCTTTAAAAAAAATTGAAAAAATATATAGATACCTAATTCTAACTACCTCTCTATACTCCAAAAACATTCCAACAAGGAGAAAACCTTCTGACAAAAAGCCTAGATATAAAAAGGACATATCATTCTCCTCAGATCTACAAATCTGGGTGCACTGAGGATATATCTGTATAGCTATGAACAAATTAAATGAGTAAAACACAATTCTAATTTTTCAGAATAAGATACCCTTAAAAAATATCACCAAACTATCAGAAAGCCATAAAAGGAAAAAGTAAATGTAAAGAAACCTGTCGTCTGACAAGCAGATAGTCATTTATTTTCCACATGTCAAATTTCACTTAGAATGTACTATGCTATGGGCATAATGGTCCTTCAAGTATGAGTTGGAAATTGGAAACACCTTCTTGTGAGCAGCTAATTCACAGTTATGCACCCGCATTTAAAAGCCATTCAGCAAAGAGACAAGAGCTCTTTTTTTTTGTCCTTCAGTGGTGAGTCTATGAATACTCATTAGTTTTAATGTAACTACTGGTACTAAACTAAAATTGGAAATATATTAACATATAACTCTGCAATTAGAATGTAAGGAAAATATGCACACACAAAAAAATCATCTGCCTTTGCAAGATACTTTTCAGAGCATGTCAATATGTCTTAGAAAACTTAGCAGCAATCAGCTTGTGTTATAATCAAAATTAGGGATTCTGCGATTTTCATCATATTCACCAGAAGTCTTAGATTGGGCTAAATGCCACACCTTCAAAGGTAAAGAATGTGAAGAGCCAAATTGTTACGGTATAAGTCTACAGAATCTGCATGAGCAATTGCTAAAGCTACAATTTCCCAGGGGAGTTAATCAAAAAGTCATTGTGCAGTGAACAAAGGTGTACTTACAATAAAGTATACCCAGACTTTTCACAATGAGATGACTTCATCACAGGGGAGCGTTGGCTACTGTTTTCTTTTTTCTTACCGAATATTTACAACAAGAAAAGGATACAAACAACTTTTGATTACCTATTTTTAAAGTAGACAAAGTTAGCATGGATAAAATGTATCCACAAATAAGTCCAGAGGACAATATTCTCTGGGAGTCATCTCCCCAGACATATTTCTCCAGAAATTTCTCAAGAAAAAAAGTGGTTTGACCTTTACAGTCTTCCTTTTTTCTTTTTCCTTTTTGTTAATGCTCTGGCAGAGATGGTAATTCAAACATATGAAAAGCATAGAAATATGAGAAAACATAAGAGACCAAGAAGCATAGTGATCACACAGGAGACTAACAAAAATATTGTTACATATACTATATTACGGTTTTTAAATTTTTTCTAGTTCGGTCATATTTATCACTCGGCATCTTATCTAAGTATGTCTCCAACAATAATTTTGGCCTGTTGTAAACTTCAACAAAAACATCAATGCCATCATCCCTAACTGATTACAAAATCCGTTACCCCAAATTAATTTTTTACTCTCAACTAATAACCTTGATTTTGCTTCCCCTGAGAGGGACTGAGTAACAGAAAAGATTAGATATTTTTTATCTCTATGTGTTATTTTCCTTCCTTTTCAAGTGGATGAGTGGTTCCCAACAACTAAACCAAAAACTAAGCCAACCCCTCTGCTTATGGCTGATGTCTTCTTTCTTGCTCACTCAAAGACTTTGAAGTTGCATATTAATTTATTCTTCTCCAAAAGGAAATTTACATTAGCACACAAGGACACGCTGCTGTCTCTTGTGCTTAAAAAATTATTAAATAAAAGACACTCCTTTGACCTCACAGCATTTTTCAAGTATATCTCCCATTTTTCATGTTCTCCTTTATATTAAAAGTTATCAAAAATATTTCTGTATCTGTTAACTTTGACTCCTTAACTCCCATTCTGTCATAATCTCTACCTAATCTCTTACTTCCAACAACCAACTGAAATTTTCTTGCTGGATCCTTCAGATTTAATAAACATTTCTAGGTTATTCTTTTGTTTTGAGCTTTGGCAGTATGTAAAATAGATGTTTCCTGCTAGATAGATGAATCACTGTCTCCCTTTGACCACATGGATGGCATACTCCCATGATTTTCCTTGTACTGTAAAGACAACTCATTTTCAGTCTCCTTTTTGGAATCTTGCTTACTTTCTATAATTCTAAAATACAAATTATGCCTTCCTTAGTCTGTGCACCTCATCTCTTTTCTAACCACACTCACTCACCGAACGACCTAATTCAGGATTCTCTTTGTCTCTACCCCTTACTTCCACATTTATATTACCACATTGCCTACCCAATAACTTCACTTGGACATTTACAAAGCATAGAAATTGTGTCTTGGCCAAAGGACATGTTCTTCCCCTCCACCTTCCACTAGCTCTTGTCTCCATGTTCCACATCTAGACCAACATTACAAGCAATCTTGACTCCTCTCTCTGTCCACTCCACATCAGCAGGTGCTTCTAACTTTGCCATCTTTGGGATAGATTCTGAATACAAATATTTCTCCTCTCTTCACTGCAAACATCTCAGTCATCCTGTCACCATCCTCACCTGTATTCCTGCAATAGATAGCTAAGTGGTCATCCTTTCTCCTCTACCCCTTGTAGACTTTCCTCCAGGCAGAGCCCAGGAAATTCTTTTGACAACATAAATCAAATCATGACCCTTTTCTACTCAAAGTGTTTCAACAGCCTTGTGTCACACTTGGAGTAAAGTCTACTGTCTAAATTCCTTGGTCTGTAAGTCCCTCATTATTCTGATCTTTACTTGTCTCTCCAAAGTATTTTCAACGTTGCTACAGCTATTTTAGCCTTCTTGCCATTTTGTACTCATTTCAACTTAAATTCACTTGCTTCTCTTGACTGCCTGGAGAATTTCCATCCCTCCCCCCCATATATACTCCCAATTTCCATTGTCTCCTTATTTTTTTAATTCAGTTTCATGTCAAACATTTTCTCCTCAGAGAGTCTTCCTATCATTGTATACAAAATAACTCAACTTTTCCCCAGACATGCTTTACAATAACACTTCAATTATGTTAAACTATGTAATATGTAGGTGACCACTTTTTCTCTGGCTCTGTAAAGGGACACTTTCTCATTGCTTCACATTAAAACCCCATATACTCTACTGCTTCTCCTTTAAATATATTTCCTTCTTATACTACAGTGCTATATTTTAGTCTTATTCTGCAATTCTCTTAATTTTATCATTATCAGTGTTCTGTATTTGCCTCTTTTCTACTTCACTGAACAAATCTATCCCTGTTCTTCTCACTTACTACCTTTGTTTAAATTACCATTAATCTCTGCCTTGGCTCATTTCTTTGTCTTCAGTCAAGATCTGTATGCAGAAATCCACATCCATCTGTTTAATTACTTATCAAGTTTGCCAATTTGGACTCAAACAAGCACATTAAATTCAATATATTCCAAATAACACATAATCTTACCCCTTTCTCTTTTTATGAGATGTAATCTTCCTTCTATTTTCTCTACCTTGGTTACCACTACCATGTTTCCATTTACCCAAACCACAAAACTTGTAGTCATTCTTCATTTTTTCCTTTTTTGACATCTGTCAGAGTCAATCCATTGACACTTTCTCAAAACTGTCCACTGCTCCCTATTTCCAATATATAAATTCTAGTTTTTGTCATTTCTTGCCTAGATCATGAAAAGAGTATATTCTTTTATGCACATTTGCTGATTTCATTCCAGCAGCCATTTTTACTTCCAGCTCACCTCCCACCCCTGTCTCTCGTTTTTAACAAAAACCATAATTTCCTTTTAGAAACCAAGTTTCCACCATTGTGTTGTATTCCCCAATAGTTTGGATCAATGTGATTCTCAGCTCTATATATTGGCTCTGATCGGCATAAATGAATGTGCATAATCTCATTCCTCATGCTGCAGTGTTCAAATTGGGCTAAGAAAACTTAGAATTATTATTTGTTGTGGGAAGAAACACTCCTCTTCACATGTTAAAGAGCAAAAATGTAATCCCAGTTACTGGTGGCAGCTATTTTGTACCATAAGGGGAGACAGCCTGAGAAAAATCAACTCATGAAGCAGGTCAGAGTAGGGATTCACAGAGAAATGGAGTCTAAGATCTGACAGAACACATCTAGGGATTTCCCCTTAAAACCAGATATGAGCCAGTTAGTCATCTTTAGGCTGCTAATGAGCTGCAATTAATTTTCTGTTACTTGCCACCAGAAGTGCCCTAATTCAACTTGATTGATCTCACATATCTCATATTTGCTACAGGACTGACCACAGGATTGGTCCTCTTGCCAAGAAAATTTGATTTTGTCACAGACAAACATTTTTCAATAGCTTCGGGATAAAGGGTAAACTTTCTAACGTTGCACATCCTACATTATGAGCATACTGAACTTCTGCAAGTTCTTTAGGCATGCTGTGGTTTCACGATGCAGTCCCCTCACCAATGCTGTCTATGTCAAAAAAGCTTTTCCTCCATGGATGCTTACCTCTAAGCTTCACGCAAAACACAACCACCTCTGTGACAGCTTCTCCAACCCCTAAGCACAGTTGCAGCTATTTGATCTATATTGGCCCATCTGATTTCTGCTGTGACTGAATTTAAGTTTGAAATACTTCTTTCGTCTGTATCTCTCCTGGTATTGTCATCATTATTGGCTTCCTTATCTCTTCCCTCAACTAGACCACCAATAGCTTGTCTTATCCATCTTTATGTTTCTATGACATCTGTCGTACGCTCAACAAATATTTCTTGAATAAATCAAACAGATAAGGACCCTGCCCTCCAGTGAAATGTACATTCTAGAGGTGATATGCACACTAGTCTACAAAATCAAGGTTAAAATGCTCAAAGCCATGGAAACAGTACAGAGGAATTGTCTCACAGGATCGGATTCTGACACTTCCTAGCTGAGGTAATTTAATGATAGACATTTCAGATAAAGGACAATGAAACCCAGAAAGGATTCTTCTAACTCTATTCTTCCTACAATACTTCCTCCACGTATGATAACCTTGAAGTGGAGAACCATAAAGAAAATAAAATACCACAGCTGTATTCCTAATGATGTGTTCTCCTTGGACATAGAGAACATCCCTTAATCTCATTCATGGAGGCAGCAAGTGCACAGGTAAGAAAGTTTTCAGTTTGGCCAGTTCAATTATGGTACATAAAAATGATCTTGATTTTCTGCATTGGTCTATTAGAACTTAAAACTTATGGAAGAAAACTCTTAATGACCCAGAGCCTAGTGCTTTTATTTAACTCGCTCTTGTTAAAAATATGTGTTTTTTCCAGGTAATGTTTATTTGTAGCCTTGACTAAAATTCTACACATTTAAATTTTTTTACACGCATTTAATAGCTTCAAAAATCAGTTTTATGTCATATTTTCCATGTCTAGTAAAATCAGCAAATGAAGAAAACAAAATTGTGTCATAAAATGAATGAATCCTAATTCTTCCATTTGTTTTACCCTTTAATAATCTACATTATAATATTTTAAATTGTTTTAAATATTTATATCATGTACACTTTTTTACAGTAATATACATTGAGCTGGCAAACCCTGTGAACCTGAGAACTATGAACACAGGTAGATACTGCTTTTTGAACAGGGAACATTTTGTGGTATAGATGTTTTGGCAATTGTGAAACACTGCGAGAAAAGCCTTTTCCTGTGGTACTGAGTTTCATACTTCCCACTGTGTGGTGTGGCGCACAGCCCTGCACTCAGACACTGAGCGACATAGGATGTGAAACACATGGGAATAGTGCCTGGTGCACCTGCCCTGCAAGGTGTTTTTCCATCATCATCACCATTGCTTTCTTCTCCCGACAACCCTCCCCATCACTCAAGTCTCAAGAGTCTATCTTGCAATATAGACCTTCCCATGATTTTCAATTTTCCTATTTGAAATAAGGGTCAAAAAGTGTGTGTTCTATTTAAAAAGTGTGCATTTTATAACTGTAGACACATAAAAAAGAATATATTCCAAAATGCAGAAAGTGTCTACATCTCACTTTGGTACTAAAAATATATACTCGCCTCTGACTTTCATGCTATTTGTTTACAGCAATTACAGAGAATAGAAATGTGATTCCACATGCTCTACATAAAGGCCATTTTGAAAGAACACTTTAACATTTTTCACCTCATCATTTTCATCACTTAATGCATAGACTTTACCAATTTTTGTAGACCCCAAATACAATATTTCTAAGTATTTTTACTTGCTTCATCTCATTTTCCCCTGAGTGTTTTAGAATTGTGGCAGGTTAAGGCAAATGGCTGGGACCCCTGTGTCCTATGTCTGGTATGGCCTGTGTGGTTAGAGAGACATTTTATCCTCAATTCTGTTACACACTCCCCCTGTCAGAAAGAGGGCAAGCCACATAATTTAACGATTTCTCCATCTCAAACATGGCAGTTATTGTGTGTATTTTTCAAGTCTGTCATGCCAGAAAGTGTGTAAAAATTCTACTCCTGTACCTGACATGCACCAGGTACACAATTGTTTGCTTTCTGCATATTTCTCTATTTTTCTTCTTCCTCTCTATATATATTCAAGTAACTTAGAGACTTAACAAGTTCCTAACAAATGGAATGCAAACACAAAAAATCTATTTCTAAAATCTTTGCAAGTTCCTTATCACACATTTGTCTACCATTAACTCCCACTGTAACATTATAGTATATATTTCCATTTAAAAACATGATGAGTTAAGAAGAATGAGTAAAAAGTCAAATTTCTCTTCTGTCTTCTTCCCTAGATTTCCTATTGGATTCTTCTTGCACTAAATGGTGAATATTTTTTAAAGTATGGTTGTTTCCTTTGCCTTATGTTCTCCCTTCATTCAGAAATCTAAGCATCTTCCTAGAGAGATATTGGAAAGTTGTCCAAGAATTGGCTCCTTCCTTTTATTTTGATATTTTATAAATAATCTATAATATAAAATATTCTACTGCTTAAACAGAAATGGGAGATACTAGAAGAAAACAAATATTTTACTGAATGATTAAGAGACTTAAAAATAGAGTACCAAAATATAATGACTTCTCCTGTGCATTGTTAAGAAAAAAATACATGTAATAGTCAAATGAACAGAGATTATTTAAACCTGAGATTAGGCAAAGGCGCTGCATAGAAAGTTCTAGAAGGCTTTTCCATTTTTGTGGCATTCTTGTTTGCCTATTAGCTACCTGCCCGCAGGATGCTGAGTTTGTTATTTTATCAAGTCATCCTACCTTTCAGCAAAGATTGCATACCTGCCCAGCTGATAGCCAGATGGGGAGTAAATCATATTTAATCTAATTCAATCCATTCATCTTGTTGGTGATTGATGTAGGAATCAGTGTGACACAATTTTGACTAGTGAGATATAAGATTCTGGGGTCGGGGACAGGAGGAATTATTTTTAGGAAGTTGTTTTTTGTGTGTTTTTGTTTTTGGGTGGTGTTTATTTATTTATTTTGCTCCAAGAAAGAGACAGAAAGAATGAATTCACCACTTACCTCTCAACTGTTTAGAAATTATTGTCTGAGGCCATGGAATGTAGGTTCCTCAGGACTAGGAGGTAACAGGATGAGAACAAATGTCAAGAGGCTAAGAATGGCAGAGTGAAGAAATAAATATAAATCTGGGTCTTCACTGATAGTATTGAGCTGCAGAATTAGCTAGCCTTGGGAACTGATTCCAGAACCTATTAATGTATAATGTGTGTGTGTGTGTGTGTGTGTGTGTATGTGTGTGTGGTGTGTATGTGTGTGTATCTATAAATTAGTACAACGAACAAAGGCTGTTACCTGAAGTTAGAGTCATCTTAACTAATGATTGCATCAGTTCCAAAATTAAACGTTATGGATTATATGGGTACAGACAGCTTTAAAAAATTGAAAAGGGTATATGCTCTATTGCTTGCATTTGTAAGGATTGACCATCAACTCTGGGGAGTTTTGAATTACCTCCCAGAAAAAAAAAAAGGCTTATATAATAGCGAATTACTGATTGAAATCCCAGGCTATCAATTATATGCCAGAGAAGTCATCCACTTACTGATTGATTACATTTTAGACTGGAGACTTCTCACCTTTTTCTTTTTGGGACTCTACTACTATGTTATTATTACTGTACCTGCATCTTTGTTTTCTCTTGCACAAATATTTTATGATATCATCATCATTTTTAATCATTCTGTGATTATGACAATATGCTGGATACAAAACCAGAGAAGACTGTGTTGTTTCTATTAGCCTTCTCTGGCTTAGTGTTTAAAGGCAGGATAGTTAACTCTGAGCTATCCTAAGGAGTCACTATCAAGTACTATTTACAAGAACTGTAAAATTCATTTATTATGTACAGAATAAGCCATTAACAAGCAAATGGTCAATATGGGATTACTGAATGAGAAAATTAAAATTCATATGGTATAAGTTAAGATCACCCTCAATTTATATTTACAGGCAGAATATGGGGGATTGGAGAAGTAAAACACAGCAATGGTAATGGCTCTTCTTGTAACAAATGCTCTGCAACTGGCAAGTATACAGAAAATAGAGGTAGCAGTGAATTTTTCATTAGAAGTCAATAGACTCTGCGAAGCTGTCAAATGTTAACTAGCTTTCCTCCTGCTCTTTCCAAAAAGGTTAATGGATACAGCACATTTTCCAATGTGACTCTGAAAAACAAAGAATTACAAATGGTATGTGGTGGTATTTGTTTTTCTTCTTTTTTACCCTACACTCTGTAAAATCTAGAGGTTGAATGCCACATCAAAGCCCTCAGCTATCAAAAAATTCTTAGTGATCACATATATATGTGTGTGCCTGGCCATGTGGGTGAGAAGTGATGGTCTTAAGCTGTATTGCTGGGTTGTAAATGAATCATTGTTCTGCAGAGTGGTTTTATTTGAGATGAAACTTTATTTATTTGGGGATCAAACCTTCAAGCTTAATTCTTTTAGGAACATGCTCTTTAATTACCATTTTCTAGTTTATTCCACAATATTCTGTAGGTATTTGTTAAGAAAAATATATCATTCACACCAAAGAGTATAGGTAACCTATACGCACAAATTAAAATGACAAAGTTAGTAGCTTTTAGTGACTTCCGGGAATGAAGAGAACATTATCAACATGATTTCCCTCTACTGTCCAGGAAGTACACATTGAACCACATTTCAGATTGACCTATCTTTTGATATTCTTCATAGTTTTGCCACATACATATGTATTCCTAAACATGACTAGGTCTTATCTTGCATCTTTTGAGATATTTTATTTATAGAATCACATGATAGGTACTCCTACCTGTATACTTACATCTTGCTTTATTCCCTCAGCATTTTGCTTTAGAGATTCATTGTGAGGGATGCTTCCTTCAGCTTTTTCGTGTTTAGAAATTTGTTGCTACACACACTCCTGCTTTAAACATTCTTGTGGATGTTTCCCAGGTGTACTTGAGAATCTACTGGGGTGTATATCTAGGAATGAAACTACTGAATTGCAGTAGTTGTACGAATTCATATTCTCAACAAGAAATAAAAACTTCTGAGCTATTTTCAGATTTTTAAACTTCTGCCAATCTAGTTAGTCGGTGTAAAGTTGCCCATATTGTAATTTGTATTTGCATTACATGAAAAGAAATGAGTTAAGCACATTTTCACAAGTTCATTTGCCATTTTTGTTTTGTTTGTGGTAATTATTTTCCTATTAGTAAATTTTTGTCTTTTTATTATTTCGGAATGCCTCTTTACATATTTTAGGTACTAACACATTGTTGGCTGACTACATGGGAAATTTGTATGGACATGATTTGTGCTTTCACTGTTTTTATGATGTACATTGATTGCTAAACAACTCATTTTAATTTTAGTGGTCTCAAACATATCAATTTTTCATTTATGTTTTGTGAATTTTATATTTTCTAAAGAATCTCCTACTCCAATTTTATAAAATGTGTCCAATATTTTCTACTTAGAATTTTTAATTTCTTTGCACAATTCATTTTTAATCTAAAATTTTTTGTGTATATTTGTGCATAAACAATTCTCTTGTACCATTTCCTAAATAATATATCTTTTTCTCAGGAGACTCTAATACTGCGTTTGTTATAGATCAAGCTTTCATAATTTATCTGCATCTACCTATGTTTCCTTATCTTTTCTATTCATGTTTTTCCTATCCATGCCTCAAAAGTATTTGGATTTAAATATGATTTTGTAATGTGTCATCTCATAGAAGAATATCTGCCAACCTTTTTCTTCAGGAATATGTTAAATATTCTTAATTGTTTCCTTTTTAACCTAGATTTTAAAAATACATTTTCGAGTTCCATGAGAAACTCTGGTGCAGTTGATGATAGGAATTAAATTGAATTTGGGGAGATAAGAGACTTGAGTCTTTCCCATATTTGGTCTTTCTAGCCATGAGTGTGGTGTCTTTATCTCACTCCATTTGTTTTCCTCAAATTCTTTGATTAATTTTAATTATTTTCTTTAAAAATCTGAGTTCTGGAATTCTATTAGTTTTACTACTATTTCTAAAATACTTTTTGACTGTATGTGCACATATGTATGTACATCGATACGTGTTAAGCGCTTATTACATATTTTAAAAATGCAATTAATTTTATTGACATATTTCACAGTTTGCTAAATTGTTTTATTAATTCTAATAATTTTAAATTCTAGACTAGAGGTTGGCCAGATAGTAAACATTTTAGACTTTGGGGGCCATATGGTCTCTGCAGCTATTATTCAACTGTGCCATTGTAGCATCAAAGAAGCCACAGATAGTACACAAATGAATTAGCATGACATGGCTGTGTTCCAATAAAACTTCATTTACAGAAACTGGTGGTGAGCTAGCTTTTGCCTGTGGGCCATTGTTTGCTGATCCTTGTTCTAGGCTATCATATCAACTGCCAGTAACAATTTTGTTTCTTCTTTTTTAAATCTTTATTCCTTTTATTTATTTTTATTTTGTAGCTACACTAGCTAGGAAAGTCTAGAATAATATTTAACAGAAATATTGAAAGTATACACTTAAGTCTTGTTTCTAATTTTTAAAGAGTGTGGCTCTAATAATTCACTGATATATGCTATTTGCTGTAGGTTTGTATAGATAAACTTCAACAGATTATGAAAAGTTCCCTCTATTCCTAATTGTGAGCAGTTTTATTATGATTTTCGTCTTGCATCTATTAAGATATTTAAACGGTGTTCTTCTTTAATCCCATTGTTTTGTAATTGACATAGTGGATTTTCTAATGTTGAAACAACATCATATCATTTGTACATTTGTACATCATGGTATTATATTTTTTAAATATTATGCAGTTTTTTTCTCAAAAAGTTTGTCATCTACTTATATGAGTGAAATTGACCTGTTTTCTTTCACTTGTTTTCCTTGTCTAGTTTGGAATGAAGACTAAAAGAGCTACATTCAGTGAGTGGTAAAGAATTTCCTCCCTCTTTTCTAGAAGAATTTTGTATACTATAACATTAACTCTTCTTTGAATTTTTAGTTAACTTCTATAAAACTGACTATGCCTCTTATAATACCTGGGAAGATTATTAACCAATGATCCATTTTTTTAACAATTACAGAAGTATGCTATTTTTGTATCATTCTTGATTCAGTTTTAGTAATGTACAATTTTCTAGAAATGTATTTAAGCTTTCATATTAGTTGACATGAATTTATTCTTACATTGTTATCTTTTTAAATTTCTGCAACATTTGTAGTTATATACCTGTTTTTATCCTTTACATTATTTAAAAAGTTTCTATATGTTACTTGATCAATCTGGCCAAAGCGATTTTATCAGTCTTTCCTAAGAACTGTGATATATCTTTATTAATCTTCTGTATTATTTCTTCTATTTCATTAAATTCTCTTACTTTTCATTACCTTTTACTTCATTAGTATTTATTGTTTTTCTTTCTCCAACTTGTTTGAATAAATATTTAGCTTATTAATTTTTAGCTTCTTTTTCCAAAAGAAACAAAACTACAAGTTTTCTTCTGCCCCTTTAAAGACGTCCTATAATTTTTAGTATTTTATTTTAATTATTGTTTATGTATTCATGTATGATCTTATTAATATATTTACATTATTATTCTTTGACAAACGAGTTATTCAGAAATGTCTTTTTAAATTTCCAAGTATAGAGATTTTATATTTATTTTGTAATATTGATTTCCAACTTGAAGACACTGTGATTAGAGATTGTTTTATATTATTCCAATTATTTAATTATTTATGACCTAGTATCTAGTTAATTTTTAGAATGTGCCAAGTATGCTTGGAGAAAAAAGCTATATTTTCTGGTGCTTGTGTGAAGGGTTCTGTAAATATACATCATATCAAACTTGTTAATGGGTACAAAAATTTTAGTACCCTTCCTATTTCCAGTTTCTTAAAATATCAACTAATGGGAGATATGTATTACAATCTTTCCCTTAAAGTTCTGTCAAGTGACACACACATGCACACACACACACAGACCCCTCTACACATTAAGGGCAAGGAATCCCCAACGTCTATGTCGCTCTGTTGAGTTGAAGTTTGTATCCATATTTTCAAAAATGCTTTTTACTTAAAGTACATGTTTATATAAATTTAGTAGTCACAGTTTTAATTATTTGGTTTTTATCTGATATTTTTTTCTTAAGATTTCAAAACCTCTACTATTTATCCTTCATCTGTGTCTTTTGTAAACAGATTGAGACTAGAATTTTATAAAGAGATTCTGAACATACTTGTTTTTAAGGGACGGGTATAGTCCATTTGCCTTTAATAAATTAATAGTATTTTTGTATATATTCCCCTTTTGTTGATTTTTTCCCATTTAACTGATCCTCCTCTGCTAACCTTAAAAAAACACTCTATTTCTAATACTTTTGTGGCCATCCTGAAAATTTAGTTATACCATATAAGTGAACAGTCTTTACAATGTATTTACTACACCACTGAAAAACAAATGGCTTTTTTGTGTCCTTTCCCAAATCATACTTTTTCCAGTGTTTTACTTTCATCCTATTTTGTTTTAATGTTGGGTCATGATGTTATTGTTTCATAAAGTCAATGTTTGTGTAGATTTATATGTTCCTTTTTAAAATAATCTCACACTGTACTGTCCTCTGGAAAAAAATTTTTCTCTTTCTGAAGTTCTTGGAAGACCGTTTCGCACAGATATATTGGTTATAAATTCTCTAAATTTTTGTGAGACAAAACACACACACACACACACACTTTATCCACTTTATTTCTCTTGTTTTTAAAAGTTATTCTAGGCATATGATTCAAGTTATTTTTTTTTTGCCAAACCATAAAGGCATATTCTATTCATTTCTGAGTATAAATTTCTAGTAATTTATTTTGTTTTGAAATATGTTGGGCTTTGGGGAGCAGAAAATAGCTTGCTTCAATTCTTGAAAATTCTGTTACTTGTTCAAGTATTGCCTAGCACTTTATTTCAATAATTCCTTCCTCTCATGGCTTTTAGGAGGTTTTAGTAGATTAATGCTTGACCTGTTAGCTTTAATTTCTCCAGTTTTTAATCTCACTTTATTATTTTGCATCTGATTTTCTTCATGATACAATCTTTGTTAATTCTTTAATTATGTCTCTCAGTTTACTATTATTCATTCAAGTGTGAATTATCTTCTGTTTGGCTAATTCATTGAGTTTCTAATTTTAATTATTATATTTTTCATTTTCAAGAAAAAAAGTTCTACACAGTTCTCTTTTTGTCTGCCTGGACATTTGTTATAGTTTCCTTTACTTTGTCCTCTTTTATTTCTTTAAATATACTAACCAAACATATTTTATAATCAGCATCTAATTATTACAAACTGATTTTGAAGTATTGTTACTCATATTGGCTGGTTTTCATGTTTATATTTTTGGTATTTATTTGAGATATTTTCTTCAAGAGGAAATTTGCCTAAGATTTCTCGGAAGCACTCGCAATATGTTCAAACTCTTAAAGATTGACTTGTTATCATTCACACCATCCAGAGAATGTGAATATTAACCTCAAACCCACATGAGGACCAATTACATGATGAATTCTCAGGTGAGATCTTCCCTTTCACCCAGAATCAACATCCAGAGCAATCAACTGTAGATTAGTATTTTTTTCAAAACAAAAAAATGGTATTGCTATTACTAATAGTTAAAAAAAAATTCTTTCTGGGAGGTAGGGCTATTTGTCTAGATCCCTGATTCATTCCATGTGTCTCCTTTTAGAGGTTCTGGCTTTGTGCCGTCTTTAGACATTGTCTTTTACGTCCCCTTATACACATAGCCTTTTAAAGGCAGTGCTGTGGGTGGCATGGTATAGGCAGATGACCCAAGCAGGCAGATTCTGGTGCTCATGTATCAGAATATATAATTCTGGTAATTTTTTCTCATAGGAATTTCCCTCATTATGTAGTAGTTCAGTTATATATTTATATACTATTTTTACAAAACAATATTTCTAGACGTTATAAATATTTGGTCCACAGTAGTGGTAACTTAAAAAGCAGACAATAATCATTTTATGGGGCCACAAGTAAATGTCATCGATTTTATAGTGGAACAATTTTTCCCTTTTTATACTTAAAATTTTGGTCACTTGATCCCTTATCAATTTATCATGTAAAGACACTAGATTCTACATAATTATTTCTGCAAATCCTTTAAGTGTTCTAGGAGGTCAGCCATCATAGACATTCTGAGGATAGAGCTTATGGCTATATTTACACATGATTGTATCATCCCTGGTGCCTGGAACAGTGCCTGCCATACAACATATCCTTGAGAAAGATTTCCCCAATGAATAAATTTTAGATGTAATGCATAAACATGCAATGAATTTTCAAGGTGTCTTCTCCAAATACCACTTCCCCGAGTCCTTTCTAATTGATACCTATTTTTATCTTTTAAATCCACAGTTAATTTACTTAAACACATGCTAATCAAGAAATAGCATACACATTTTTGTTCTGTCATTATTTTAAAAATGTGAATTAACAGAAATCTTTTTCGATGATCTTTACATACCTCACTAGCTTCATTGACCCTGAAATAATCTTATCTGAATAAGCCCTCTTTAGCTCTTGTATTTCCTTTTGGTTGTCTGGCTTCTCTAACAGTCTAGAGGGTGCTCTATATGCATTTCATCTTATGGGGTACCTGGATAATATTATTATCTGCTTACCTTTCACATACTGTAATGCTTAAATTTTGTAACTAGACATGTTTTGTAACTAATGTTTTCTATGACATTGGGGGAAAGTCTTCCAATCCCTTTTATTCTGTCGATTCCCAACTATAAATATCCATCAGAAATTAATATTTGGGTTTGAAAGTCCTTTATTAAGCATAAGCATGAAAAGATATTAAATTATCTGATTTGTTAATGCTGTTTAATGTCTGTGACTCTTTCTGCAGCAGCTTCCATGAAATTAGTCCCCATACCCTGAAAAACACAAATGTGTTCCATATGGAGTAGGTAGAACTAGAGAGAATTTCAAATTCTATATTATATTTAACTTTACAAGATACTTAAAAGTTCAATGTAGAAACATATTTAAAACTCTGGCCTGATCTTTTTCAGTAAAAATGCATTTGTATGCAAATTATACTGTACAGTGTACACCTGAAAGTGTATTGCTCTGCATTTTTCCTAAGCCCCAGCAAAATAGTTAAAGGACGTCTGAAGGATGTTTGATTTGAAAACGCTTTTGAATAAGAATGTAAAATAAATTTAAAAACAATTTCTTCAGGCTTGCCACAAGATTGGTATGTGGTATAAAACCGGCTCAGTATTCAAAAGACATTGTTTTCACTGACCTTATTAGCACAAATGATGGCCCATGGCATAATTTGTTCTACATGCACAAGGCAATATGGGATGTGTATATTGATGCCAACATTTTGCATGAAGTAGTGTTTTCTGACCAGGTCAGTACAAGAAAGACCAGAGGTGAAAGGAAGGGTAAAAAACTGGAAAGATCACTCACCTTAAAAACCAAAGTACATGGATTAAATTTTTTTTTGTCATCCACTACAGGTATCATTCTATAGAAGCTTTCAATTGCCTCTACAACTTGATTTCTTTATTCATAGATGTATACAAAGTACTTACAGTTAATAAAACGTATTTAAAATAATATCCAACATTTTGAGGCTACATTTCAAATCAAATATCCTTCTAAATTACATTCAGGGGAAAGTGCTCTGTCTGTAGACTAAATCTGATTAAAACTGTGGCTAAATTTACTTGCATTATTTGTTCTTATCTCTAGGGATTAGAGGAAAAGAAAAACGCTGAACTACTCTAAGTTTTCCTTTTTTCCTTAAATTAAATGTAGTACACCTGTAGAAATGTGAAGGCCAAACTGCATGTGGAGCTCCTACTGAGCTACATCAGATTAGAAATTCGTACTAACATAATATTTTAAAATCAATATTTAATACATATTCCAGTTAAATTTTCTAGTGTGAATTTGAAGTGATCAGAAAATATCTGTAGTCAGAGATATCACTTAATATTAATTTTGATACCTATTGCTCATAACATTTCATTTGGGATAAAAATAAATGAAAAAGAAAATGATCATTGTATTAGCATATTTTCTCAACTATAAACTGGGAGAAATAGAATTTTTATTAGTTATTTTACTGGAGATATTCATTGAAAACAAAACAATCAAGCACATCTGTTTTGACCTCAATACTTCTGAAGGTTTTTTTTTTGTTACATTTGTAATAAAGATTTCACATAAAGTTTATAGTAATTTTTGTATTGAAAATTATGCAATAAAAGTTTCATTAATAGCCTAAAATATGTCTTTAGATAGTAATCATAAATTTTAACCTCTAATCCACCAATCCCAGTGTATCATTGTGCATAAGACACCAGGCAAACATATCAGAAGAGTGACTGGCCAGAATAAAGCAGGTTTAACTGAGAATCTATATTTCATCTCCAATCCATGCTTATTATTGTCACAGGCTACTTCAAAGCTTTTTCTTCAGAATTATTGTATAAAGGCAGCCCATAAAATAACTACTTGGAATTGTTATATATCACATTTTCTTGATGCAATAAGTAGCATCATCACTGTCAAGATGGAAATTAATTTGGAATCTTTCCTAGTAAATCATATAGTCTGTAATTCTTCAAGGGCACAACATCTTTAAGGATAATACGAATTTGAGTATTATGAGAATAGCTTTCTGATGTCATACTAGTGGCAAGAAGAAAAAAAATTCTATTTTTAACCTTAATTTAAATGGAAACAGTTGTGTGGGGTAGAGACTTTTTCACTTAATCTAAATTTGGCCTCTACCCAGATATCTGCCATTACTGTGAATTAAAGTCTGTGAAGTACAATGAGATGTGCTGTCCATAGATGTAATTCATTTTAGGTCTATTCATCTAAGAAAAACATAAAATAAGAGATGCCCAGAATATCCACACTTATACACCACATTAGATTTAGATCACCATTCTCTACCCAACCAAACTCCAGCTTTTGTTTTCTTTGCACACTCTATGGTAGGATTTAGTTTAATTATTTGTCTTTTCCATCAAAATATATGTTTCTTAATATCAAGAATCTTTTAGAATCTCTTTTTTTTTTTTTTTTTTTTTTTTTGAGGCTGGGCACAGTGGCTCAAGCCTGTAATCCCAGCACTTTGGGAGGCCGAGGAGGGTGAATCACAAGGTCAGGAGTTTGAGGCCAGCTTGGCCAACGTGGTGAAACCCTGTCTCTACTAAAAATACAAAAATTAGCTGGGTGTGGTGGTGTATGTCTATAATCCCCTTGGGAAACTGAGGCAGGATAATCGCTTTAACCTGAGAGGCGGAGGTTGCAGTGAGCCAAATCACACCGCTCTAGCCTGGGCGACAGAGTAAGACTCTGTCTCAAAAAAAATAAATAAATAATCTTTTTATTCAACTTGGCATTCCTAACTCCTAGGTTCATACTTTAAATAAATTGGCTACCTAATAAGATTTTGTAAATAGTGAATAAATGAGGGAGAGAAGGAAGGAAAGAGAGAAAAGAGAAGAAACTATAAATTATACAAACCATGGTGGAAACCTAGTTCTAGGGAAATGCACATAAGACATTCCAAAATAATATTCTTTGTAACTTAACATTTCCCCATGCCCATCTGTCGAACAGTGCAAAAAAAGGGGTCTGCAAACACTAGAGAGGTTTAAATCTAGATGGGCCTGAAAAAATATAGGCACAGAGTTTATTCAGAACAATTTTTATTGGGTTTTATAGAAATGGATGCTTAGTTGTGATTGAATATCTTCTTTTCTGAGTTATTGTGCTCTCTATCTGCAGAAACCTCAGGCAAATGGCATAACCTCTGTGACTCAGAGTTCTTATTGGCAAAATGAAGATAAAAATATCAGCCTTCCCTATTTTAAAAAGCCAAGAAAATCAAATGAGTTAATGTGAAATAAGGCGATGGTCATGTTCTATCAAAAATATTGAACAAATTGCATAACCATCTGATTATTTATATCTTAATTTCATTTATAAATTATCTAAACTCAGATAATATACGTTGGATTGTGAGATAATATTTAATAAATTTTATTAAGCAATTTCTCACTAAATTATTTCATTTTATATTCATGAAACAGGTTAATTTAGTAATTTATTATGATGCTAAATCTAGTAAAAATGTTTCATAAGTTGTAGTTACAGAACAGAGAGCAAACATTTGACTTGCTCATAAAACCACACCTGAGAGATTGAAAAACTCCTCTAATGTCAGATGAAATCATTTCAAATCACAGAAGATTTTATACTATTCAACAGAGAAATCAAAGGCTCACAGAGAGATAGCAGAAGACAAAATGAGGTGAAAATGTAATTATGAAAGTCAAGCTAACATAGTTCATTTATCAAATAACACACCTGTGCAATTGCTGCAGTTTGCATATGCATAATTGTAATATGATATTCAAGAAGAATTAGGAAGATTTGTGCCAAGCAATTTCCAACATAAACATTAAACCTTAAAGATTATTTTGACCTTAAAATTTATATAGGCATTGGCAGAGTTTTTAATGAGTAGTGACTGGGCTGAGCTACACAGGCATATGAAAGGAAAAAAAAATAAGAAGAAGAAAACTAAAGTGAGCCTTCCAAAAGGAAAATACACACACACACACACACACACACACACACACACACACACACTCTCATTAAAGAAATGTTTCAAAGAATTAACATGTTTAATTTACTGCCAGCATCAGTTTCCATTTACTTAGTCGTTTACTTTAAAATACATAAAAAACACAAAAAAACTTGTAAAATCATCCTCTATAAACCACCTGTAAAGAGAAAAAAGAAATGACCTAGCATCTAGAGTCTAAAAGCCTCTTAAAATATTATGAGTTGCCTTTTTTTAATCAGGATACCGGAGAAGAGAGTAATTTCTTCTGAGTGCAAGCACTTCAGAATTCCTGGTGTCAAGTGGCAGCCTATAGGCCTCAGGAGCCAGTTTCTTCTCCCTTGAAGAAGCTTCTGTGCATGTACATTAGATGCTTACATGCTCTTGAATACAGACTATTATAAGGGCCACAAAGAAGAGATCAGTGAAAAGAGTTTCTTACAGAAATAGGTATTACCCCAGGAGCCAGTTTTAGGCTGAGAGTAATAGAAAGATAAAATAGAAAGATCATGACCTTCATTCTTCATCTCCTACAACTTGATGTCTTATGCTTAATATAAATCCTTCTGGCTAAAATATAGACTTAAATATTAATAACACCAGACTTTGGTGAAGCGTGGGTGAGTGGGGGAGGTAGGGTTCCTGTGGAGCAAAACTGTGCTTACACAGAGGGTATCAGCTCTCTCTGAAACAAAAATTTTATTGTATGATGTAGTCTTGGATACTTCTATCTATGTTGATTTATTATATAAGCTCATCAGTTAATTCAAAACATTTTGGAATCAAGAAGGAAAGGACAGTTCAAATTGGATCCAATATTTGTTAATTATTTCTGGCTATATGTTATTATATGCATATGTTTACATCTGGCTTTCATATGAAAATTTTGAGGTGACTTTCTTACTGCACCTAACAAAATCAACATTCTAATACCAGCAGTATCCCAGTTATTACATCAAAATAATTTATGTAATTCCTAAGTTGTTCATTATTTTACTTTCTTTTTAACTATGTCATTAGTTATGAATTAACCTGTTTTATGTATGATATTTAATTCATTTTCATACTGATCTTCCCTTAATTCAATCATCTGTGAATTAAGTTCATCCAACTGATGGCAATTGACACAAAGAAAAAGAATAAAAAGGAGAATCATGATGATATAGTTTGGATAGTTGTCTCCTCCAAATCTCATGTTGAAATGTGCCCCCCAGTGTTGAAGATGGGACCTAGTGAGAAGTGTTTGGGTCATGGGGATGAATCCCTCATGAGCAGCTTGGTGACCCACCCAGGATAATGCCTAAGTTTTCTCCTCTATTAGTTAACGCAAGATCTGATTGTTATAAACCGCCTGGAACCACCTCCTCTTTCTTGCTCCCTCTCTTGTCATATCTCTTGCTCCCCTCTGCCTGATTAAACGCTTCCTGAGACATCACCAAATGCCTAGCAGATGCTGGCATTATGCTGCCTACACAGCCTGCAGAAGTGTAAGCCAAATAAACTTCTTTCCTTTACAAATTACCCAGCTTCAGCTATTTCTTGTTATCAACACAAAGCAGACTAACACCATAAAACCCTAGAGGAAAACCTAGGCAGTACCATTCAGCACATAGACATGGGCAAAGACTTCATGACTAAAACACCAAAAGCAATGGCAACAAAAGTCAAAATTGATAAATGGGATCTAATTAAACTAGAAAGCTTCTGCACAGCAAAATAAACTATCATTAGAGTGAACAGGCAACCTGAAGAAAGGAAGAAAACTTTTGCAATCTATCCATCTGACAAAGGGCTAATATCCAGAATCTACAAAGATCTTTAACAAATTTTCAAGAAAAAAACAACCCCATCTAAAACTGGGCAAAGGATGTGAACTGATACTTCTCAAAGGAAGACATTTATAAGTGTATGTAAAGTAATTTAGTTGATCTGTGAGAGAAGAAGGGAAGTCCTGACAAAAACTGCATTAAGCTGTGCTACCATAAGTTCATTTTAAACTGGGCATATAAAATTTAACATATTTGCTTCTTAATTTCATTGTTATTGTTTTGCTTTGCTTTTAGACATTTATACTATAGTAAAAAGAATTAATGAAAAACCTAGCAAAAGAAACTCAAAAGGAAAACATTCAAATCTTTATTGTCCATAATTTGCTTAGAAGTAAAACTAAAAATTCAAACATGGCAAACAGGACATGTTTGGTTTAGATACACATTTACTCTCATGACCATTAGATATTCAGTAATCATGATTTATGTCATGGTAAATGGACTTCTAGCGTGGCTCAAGAGATAATTCTAGTTGCAAGTCCACCGCTAACAGTGGGAATGACATTGAGTCAATCACTTTTTTCTCTGTTGAGTTTCACTTGCTTCCTTTATAAAGTAGGGCCTTTGGACTAAATATCCAAGTTTCCATCTAGTTCAAAAACCCTGTAATTTTTGAATCACAAAATTCAGGTTCTGCTTATTTGGATATTTATTTACATTTGTATCTCACTCAAGAAAAATGAAATCCTTGGCCACCCAGTGAAATTGGGAGGTAAGCAGCAAGGAGTGAGGTCTAACCAAACATATGTTTTATTGAATCCCACCTCCAGAACCTACTAGCTAGAGCCCCTCAAGTAGTTGTAACCTCTTAAAGTATAGACTAAAAAAAATCTAAAAGACTAAAACAAGACTAAAATGGCTTAGCCTAAAAAAGTCTAAAATGGCTTTTTGAAAATGATATGAATTTTAACCAATTAATAGTGTAATTGTGATGACTGATGGAACAATGTGACAATGTCTGGCACGTGGTAGATAGCCCATAATTTTTGTTCTTGCCTGCTTTTTTTTTTTTTTCAGTTTGGACTAACATAATAACTATATTGTACCTAAAAACTTAAAACCTGATAAACAACATGCAAAATAGTAAATTTCTATGGTCCAATTATAATGAATACTTACCCTCAACCCCAACAGAAAGGTCACTTGTTTGTCATCATTCTGATCTGTCTTTTCAAATCCTAGATTAAATGCTCTTCAAAATATTTAAAAATAAAGTGAAATAAAATAAACAATGCAAATGCGAATCTATAGCAACACTAAATTTCCCTTTTGAATTTCTATAAATACTTATTCCTGATGATTCCCTGGCAATTTCAGTAATTAGTATAAATGATTTAAATTAAAGCATTTTTGGCTCAGTGACAATAGCTACAGATACATTGGTTATTTATTGTATGAATCACTGCAAACTACTTTTTCTTGTCTCTCCCTACAGTAGTGTTAATTTGTTCTGGTAGTAGCAAAATAAAGCAGTTGTCCTATCATATCAGCCACACTGTTGGCAAAGAATTGCTTTAATTTCTTATTGAATTTATATGGAATGCATTAAAGCAGATTTTGTTCTTGAGTGGCTCAGTTTGCTCATTCCTCAAATTTATGCACCTACAAATATACATATGTATCTTCAATATAATTATTTAATGCATATATATCACATACACATGAATGTATTTACACATATGTAATGCTTTAAAAATGTTACTGTATATTATAGGTGTTGATTTCATTCAAAGCACATGGGCATTGTTAACACCTCATACGCTATCCTAATTTGAGAAATCATTCTCAAAAGAGGTGGAAAAAATTCCAATTTGCAATACCATGTAAGCTCATATGAAAGCCTTATCTTTTTTTTAATGAGTGGTGCTCTGACCCCTTCATTCAGTGTCAGATTATGAAAATATTAAAGCGACTCGCAAAGTGTGAATATTCATTTGATACATAGATACATACATGCTAATCTTTGTTTTTGTATAAGTTACTGGTGTGGCAGAGATTTCTCATTAAAAAAGAATTTTTGTGGTTGAAATCTGTTGCTAGCTTATCAAAGCACCTGTCTGTTTTTACAACACATATGGCATTCGATCCAGAATGCCACATGGATATCACTTTCTGGATAGATTTTGCACTCTGAAATACATACCCAGGATCTGTCCCTCCTGAAATTAGATTACCAACTTGCAATCTGTTTTATCCATGTCCAAAAGACCTTCACTCAGAGTTGAAGATCTCTGGGCTGGGAATGAACAATAGCTCTGTTCCCTCCTCACAGGGTGATTCTTCCTACACCACTTTTGAGCTACTACCTTTGTCTTCTGTCTTCTGAATTGCTGCCAGAGTGTTCTGATTGGTCTGCCAGAATCCACAATCATATTTGCCTCTTTCAAAATTTTTCTTTTACGTCACAGTCAAATTTTATCATGTCTCTCTCTCTGCTTAAAAGCATTCAATGGCTTCCCAAAGCTCTCAGGATAAAGTTCAAAATTATTAACAGGACAGAGGTTCCTCCTTGTGTTCTATCTCTTTAGCTTCTGCCTTATGATCTCTTCTCCAGCCATACTGAGACATCTTCTCTCCCAGAATTTGTTATATGTATTCTTGCTTCCATGTTTCTGCACATTCTATGGCTCCTGCCCAAACTGTTAGCCTTCCACCTCAACTACCTCTAGAGCTTCACTGGTTGAACTCAGTTTCTTGCCTTGAGGTGTCAGCAGAGTCATAACTCCCTCTAAAAATCCTTCCCTGACACCTCCTCAACCTTTTCTCAAGAGCTGATGAGATGTTCCTATATGGTGTCATAGATTTTGTACTTTTATCCATGTGTAGGACTTGCTCTACTATAATTGCTAGTTTACTTCTTGTCTCTACCATAAGATTTTTTAATAAATTATTTGAATGTAAGGAGTATATCTTATTAGCTATTACATCTCTAGCAGAATACCCACTACCTAATAAATGATAACAAATATTGTTTAATGAATGAACAAAATAATCAAAGTTAGTTATGACACAATTCATGTATTTATGAGATGTGTTTATTAATTAAAATGCCAAACAAGAATCTTATTCCAAAGCTAGGAAATACGCCCTAATCAACAAATGAGAAATAGAGAAACTTAAAATCTTCATGATCTGTACTATTTACAAAGACTTTTTAAATGGATTTTCATTTGAAACCTTTGATAATCAATTATATCAAAAGAAAAAAGCAAGATACATAAATAATAATCTAAAAACCTTTTTTTCTTATTTCTATTTCAAGGAAAGTAAATATGGGGAAGTTAGCCTTATCCCTAACCTTTGCTGTTGACTCCCCATCTAACTCACTTTACCTACCCTGATATAATCACTTCACTTATTGTCCTCGTTGCCTTCCGCTGCATAATAAATTACCTTGAATTTAATGGTATGTAATGTGGCCGTCATTTATTATTATCATCTCTCATGATTCTGGGATTTGACAAGGATAGGCTAGTTGATAGTCGTTCCGTGCCTCTTATGAGGTTTTAGTCATATCCTGCGGCTGGAGTTGGTTTGTTAGCATCATTATTCACATGTCTGGTGATGGGGTGCTGGCTGTCAGCTAGAACTTTATGGGGAGCCTTTGGCCAGAACATTCCTACATAGCCTCTGCATATTGACTGGATTTCCTCATGGCATGGAGGCCAGGTTCTAAATATAAGCCAGAAGCTCAGAAACAGTTGGATGGCATTTCCTAACTTAGTCTCAGAAGTCAGCACTCTTATTTCTCCTGCATTTTAATCTTGAGAAAGAAGTTTGTAAGGCCAGCCCATATTGAAAAGGAAGAGAATTAGAGTCTACTTCATGAGGGGAGGAATATAAAAAACCTGTGGATATATTTAAAACCATAACATTTACTTTCTCTCTACATTCCAAACATTCTTCTTTCTAGTTGGCATATTCCTTTCACTTGTCTCTCAGTACACATAAGCTTCCTAAGTGTTTAGTTGTCTATTCTCAACAGACCTCTACGTGCATGGTTTTGTTTACATCTGTGAGGTGAGCTCAGTATGTTGTAGAATTAAATGTGCTTTAGCATTTATAGTCATGTGTCTATTTATAATTATGTGAATGGACACATGATTATAAATGCTAGAGCACATATACTTTAATGAGCATAATACAATGCAATGAACATGCTTGTGCTGGATCTGAAAGGATGGGAAGCTGTGTAGTCACACTGGTGGAAGTATGCAGACATTCCACTGTGACCTCCTAGTGTCACCACAAGCTCCTCTTTTCTTTCCCTATAAGAGCTACTGTCACACACACACACACACACACACACACACACACACACACAAAAGTTAAAATATTTCTTTCTAGTTTGGGAACCTTAATTTTTTAAAATTGTGCCTTATATTTTCTGAGTCAAGAGGGGTAGTTTCTTTTAAAATATTCTTCCCAGGATGATGAAATGTTTTGAAAATAGTGGTGATGGTTGTATAACATTGAGAATATGTAAACGCCGCAGAGTCATGTACTTAACAATGATTAAAATGGCAAATTAAATCATAACTTAAAAACTTTTTTAAATGTAACAATCTGAGAAGGTTTTCTTAAATAATATTGTTATATACCCAAACCACTGAATTGTATACTTTAAATGGGTGAGTTGTATGTTATGTCAATTATATCTTGATAACGTTGTTTAAAAATGTTCATGGTAAAGATCTTTCACTTTCCACAATTATTGAGAATTATAGGGGCCTTTTACTTTCCACAATTATATACAGGCTTGACATAAAAAATATAATGAAGTCATTTCTTTTGTAGCAACAGGGATGAGGCTAAGGTCCTTATTCTGAATGAATTAACATAGGAGCAGAAAACCAAATACTGCATGTACTCACCTGAATGTGGGAGGTAAACATTGGGCACACATGGACATAAAGATGGACACAATAGACACTCGAGACTACTAGAATGGGGAGAGAGAAAAAAACTCTTTGGACAGGGGTAGAATTAAAACAGGATGCTATGAATTGTGATTGTATGATCCATCACCCATTTGCTATGGCAAGAAGCTGAAAAGTTTTACTGAGCGTCGCTGAAAGCAGGAAGTTGGATTGGACAACTATTTTTTTATCCTTTCAGCCCCACCTGAAATGAAAATAAACCATAACCAAAATTGGTAATATGGCTGAAAAACTACCAATTGGGTACTATGCTCACTACCTGGGTGATGGGTTCATTCATACCACAAACTTCAGTGTCACACAATAGACCCATGTAACAAACCTGCACGTATGTCCCCTAAATTTAAAATAAAAGTTGAAATTATAGATAAATTAAAAATAAGAAGGGGCTTGAGTCATACTCTATTCAATATTTAAAGAAACAAAATTGGCGGAGAGATCCAAGATGGCTGATTAACAACAGCTCAGGATTTTAGCTCCCAGTGAAAGCACAGAGAGCGAGTGGACGCCGCAATTTCAGACGAATTTCTGTGGAACACAAACTGGGAAATTCCCGGCGGAGGAGTCACAAGGGTCGCCAGC
>CAUYLG010075253.1:0-30976 GCA_963573385.1 Cacajao melanocephalus | reverse complement strand
CTGGGCTAGTTTTATGACTCTGGTTACTGAGCACTACTTAGGCCCTGTGGCCATTCATGTAACTCTTGGAGATTGTTGCCTTTGAAGATTTGTGATTCCTTCTGACCTTTAAGGAATGTCCACTTTCCAAATGTAAATCCTTGCTCTTTAGATAAGAAAATCACCTGCTTGTTTTGTGATTCTCATGTTCACTTTTATGGCCCATGATTAAGTACTCCTTTTGTTTACTGGTATTTTTATCTTCTACCCCAGACCTTCTGTGTTGTAAATTTTTGTTCCCCTTTATTGTATAGAATTAACAATGTGTATTGAAGTCAGCTGCTGAAAGCTGAAAGTATATATTGGGACCCTATGCACAAATAAAATCGCTGTCTAGGCATTGCCTATTCAGTCTTCCAGACCCCATCTGTCTGTCTTTCTTTTTTCCGCGCACTCTCTCTTCCAGGTTTTGGGACCCTCTTGCTGGCCAAGAGTCCCCGGCAGAAGTGCGGTTCCCGACATATTCCTGGCAGGAAAGAGCCTCCCGCCCCCTTGGCCTTACACCTGTAGGGCATTCTCTCCCACCTCTCCAATAGGCAGGTTCGGCAATGCCTGGACTCTTCAACTCTAGGGCTCAAGGCACAGTTCTGGCTCCAGAACCTTATGCTATGGTCACTCTGATGGGTGAATTAACCACCAAACACTCAGCCCGTGCCAACACTGGGAAGCTGGTGATGAAGAAGCACATCTCTAAGACCTGGTGGCAGCCCTTCACCCCTGCTCCTTCCCCGCCCTGCTCCTCCTCTACCCCCTGCTCCTCCTCCTCTGTCCCCTGCTCTCTAAAGACCTCATTCCCACCGTTCCCACCCAGTTTTTCATAAAGGAATGATGAAGAACTTGGGGATTTTAGAAATGTAAGTGGAAAGAAATAGCAGAAGGAATAAAAATTTTTAAAAGCTGAGCGTGGCCAGGCGTGGTGGCCCACACCTGTAATCCCACCACATTGGGAGGCCAAGGTGGGCAGATCAAGAGGTCAAGAGATCGAGACAATCCTGGCCAACATGGTGAAACCCTGTCTCTATAAAAATACAAAAATTAGCGTAGGCCTGTAGTTCTCAGCCACCCGGGAGGCTGAGGCAGGAGAATCACTTGAACTCAGGAGGCAAAGGTTGCAGTGAGCAGAGATCACGCCACTGCACTCTAGTTTGGTGACAGAGTGAGACTCCGTCTCAAAAAAAAAAAAAAAAAAAAAAAAGCTGGACATGATACAGAAGGTGAGCCTAGGAGACTCCTGCACAGAGTAAAAATGCACACCAACACTAAACTCAGTCCCTGAAGTCCCTACCTGGATTCTCCCGCCCTTTCCCACCCCCGTGGGTTCACCTGCACCCACCTGGAAAGAATCATGACACTACCCTACAAGCAGAAGCTATCAGTAGCTGAGTCTCCCCCGCCCCCGCCACCTCAGGTAGCTGGGCTGCCCCCAGGGTTTCACAGGTGGAGAGAGAGCCTGAGAACCTACATTTCTAGCAATATCCAGGTGATGGGGGCACCACACTCTTAAAGATACAGTTGTAGGTCCTGAAAGGACTTCTGTTCTCTTGCACGTTGGTGGGACAGAGTCCTACACTGCAAAGGGCTTTTATTCATGGGTCCTACTTGAGCTCAGGGGCTGGCAGCACTCAGTAGGGCCCTGCAGGGCGCCCCTTGCTATGGCACACCCACAGCCAGAGCCCTGGCCTGGGAGATTCTCACAGGAAGCCAGAGGAGCTCTGACACCTCCCTGGAGGGATGGGGAAGAGGCAGGGATGAGGCTCTGCAGGGGATAAACTGATTACCGGAAGGTAACATCAGTAAGTGGAGAAGCTGCAGTGTAAATCCTAGTCTTATTTCATTTTACCTCTAAAGACTTCCTAATTTCCTCTATGACAAGGACTGTGCCTTAGAGTCACCAATGGGAGCTTGAAGGAAAATAACACCTACTAGAGACCAAACGGTCATTGAATGGCCTGGGGTGGGGCCTGTTTGGTTCTAAGCCCTCCCTCTGAACTGCTGTACAGTGAGGACTGCAAATTCTTGCCTCAGGCTGGGCCCTGTAGGGTGAAAGCTGAGGAAGCCCCAGGAACACTCAGTGTCAGCTTTGGAGGGAGGAGAATGCTGGTGGACAAAACCGAGGGGGAAACAAGCCAGCATTTACTGAGGGGCTCTGTCACCTACAGGACAGGGACGAAGGCTTGCGTGCTTGCCATGCGGGCTTTCTCAGCCTCACAGGTTCACAGGTGCGAACCTGCAATTCGGGCTTTCCCTGCCTCACAAGTAAATGTCACCAGGTTCACCATTTCCTTAGGGCTGCCCTGGCACACAGCCACTTGGGACGAAGGGCAGCTTCAGAGTCTTTCACTCCACACACTCAAGTTACAGTTTGTCCCATCAGCTCTGGCATCCTGGGGCTAATCCATCTCGTTTTGTTTTGGTTTTGGGAGCTCAACCCGGGTGTCAGACAGCTTTCCTAAGGATTTCCAGGAGAAAACAATTTCCTACCATGCAAGAACCTTAACATCTGGAAAAACACCTCTTTATAATTCACAAAAAAACCCAGTTTCCAGGGAAGTGATCTTCTTATTGTGAGAACCAAAAATAAACTTGGAGACAATGAAGGAGCGGTTACCTAGGAAATATGTGGTCGTTACTCTAACTGCAATAGACAGGACAGATCATTAAATCTCTCCCTTGATAGGACACACTTCACTATACCACAGTGTAGGTGAGAGAGTCACAAGACGACTTCTTCCGTAGGCAGAGTCATCCCTGGCACACAGCAGGGCCTAGCAAGTGTGAGTCAGGTCACCCTTATTTCCTGGCTACTTGGAAGACCTGGATTTCCCAGTTTACAAATCTCAGCTTCCTGGTAATCTGCTCTGATAACATCTAAATTGTATTTTTTTGCTTGTCTGTTTGAGATGGAGCTTCCCTCTTGTTGCCCAGGCTGGAGGGCAGTGTGTGCAATCTCAGCTCACTGCAACCTCCGCCCCCCTGGGCTCAAGCGATTCTCCTGCCTCAGCCTCTCAAGTAGCTGGGATTACAGGTGCCCACCACCATACCTGGCTAATTTTGTATTTTTAGTAGAGACAGGGTTTCACCATGTCAGCCAGGCTGGTCTCCAACTCCTGGCCTCAGGTGATCCGCCCTCTTCGGCCTCCCAAAGTGCTGGGATTATAGGCCTGAGCCACCACGCCCAGCCTAAGTTGTATTTTTAAAAAATCAATAAAAATAAGAAATAGATGGATTCTATCCTTTTACCTCCCCCGTTGTCTGGAGTAATGAAGCTCCCAGCCTCACCCTCTCTCCCAGCACTGAACCGCTTTTCCCGCACTCCTGCTCGCTCACTTGCTAATTTCAATGCATCAATTCTTTTTGAGAAATACAGTCAGCCGGCCCACTCCTCCCGCTGGTTTGTCAGAAAATGAGCACACACAGCGCCAATATCACTCTTGCTGCCAGAGCTTCTCCTAGCGGTCTCTCCTTTGATAATGTAGGGATAATGTAGGCATGGGGAGGTGGGATGCCAAGGGGGATTCTGTCAAGGTGCTGTCCCCCCCTCCACCCAGTTCAAAGTAATCGAGCCGGGAGCCTCTCTGACCTCCTGGACTGTGCAGACCACCATGTCTTCTGGTAGGGTCAGGGGAGGGCTTGAGATAAATCTGCAGGGGTCTTCACTCAACCACCAGCCCACTGTTCAGCTCGGGTGCCCCAAGTGCTGCCTCTGCTGGGGGCCGTGTGGATGCATCAGTGACAAAATGGGAAGCCTCTGGCCCTGGTGGAGCTTGTTCTGATCAGGAGAGACCAGAAAGCAAGAAATACAGTAAACAAATGCATGATCCCCACGGATGCATAGCCCTAAGCGCTAAGGAGAAAAATAACAAGCGGGGTGGGGGGTGGGGGACGTTGAGAGTGTGGCGGACAGGGAGGGGCTGCCAGTGACAATCGAGTGCCAGCAGACCTGCCTGAGAGTGACGTTTGGGGAAAGATGGGAAGGGAAGAAAGTGAGGGAGGTTAGCCAAATGGACATCTGGGAAAGAGCTCAGGCAGCAGAGGGGTTGGGTCGGGGATGCGGCGGCATCCTGCCGCGTTCCAGCATCCTCTGCGGGCCAGGACGGGGTCAGCCCTCCCTGCACATCCCTCAGAACCCTTGAAGAAACTCCCACACGGGGACCTTCTAAATATAGACAGCACACGCCATCCATTGCCGTGACCACACTGTCCCTCAGAGGAGCCACTGGCCACGTGTGTCCCGTCCATATGGAGATGTGCTGTGTGCTGTAAGCTTCAGTATACACTAGGTTTCAAAGACTTAGTATGGAAAATGGTGTAAAATGTTAATAATCAATACAATAATTATTAAAATAGTGAGTTGCCAGTTTTTTACTTTTTTTTTTTTTTTTTTTTTTGAGATAGGGTCTCACTGTGTTGCCCAGGCTGGAGTGCACTGGTGCAGTCACAGCTAACTGCAGCCTCCAACTCCTGGGCTCAGGCAATCCTCCCATGTCAACCTCCCACATAGCTGGGACTATAGGTGTGCACCATCACACCAGACTAATTGTTTTTTTATTTTTTATAGAGACTGGGTCTTGCCATGTTGCCCAGACTGGCCTCAAACTCCTGGGCTCAAGTGATCCACCTGCCTTGGGCTCCCAAAGTGCTGGGATTACAGGTGTGAGTCATGGCACCCAGTGTCCCTGCCCCACCCTCAGCCTTTCTTTAATGTGGCAACTAAATCATTTTAAATTGCATATATAACACAGGCCACCCATGCAAGCCTTACTCCTGGGGGATTCTCCCACTGGAGAAAACCAAGACGCTCATCTGCCTGGATTTGCAAACTGCCCCCTGGCCCCAGCGGGGTCTGCTGTGCAGAGCTGCTCAGGGGTCTGCTCTTCAATATCGCACTTGAGTGTACTGTGTACCTCCTGACAAGCCACCAGCACAAAGCTCCTTATTAAATGCTGCCATAATGGATTCAATCTGCTGTTGATAGTGTTTTGCTGGTTTTCCCATTTTTTTGCTATTCTAAGTAAGCACTGCTATGAAGATTCTCCTTTCCCCCTACCTGCCTGTGTCTGCCGCAGTGCACAGGCTTTGTTTTCCAGCTGCAATAACTGAGCACTCATTTACCCCACGCCCTGACACACTTAGACCCCTGGCTCCCCTCGGTGGGGTGTGTCTGTGGGCACAGGGCTGTCCTGTCGTGTGCCCCATCCCACAACTTCCATCTACGACCTGCTCCTTGTGAGACCCTAAACTGTCAGCCTTCCCTCCCCTCCTCTCCACAAAGCCATCCTAAATGGAGGCAGTCAGTCACCTCCACCTGCCTCCCAGTTCGCCCCAGGCAAATCCAAAGTCCTCCACTGGCCCACTCCTCTACCAACTCCTCCCTTACTGTGGGCTCAGGTCAAAGGGCCCCAACCAGAGGCTCCCCTGGATGCTTTCAGAAGATAAGAGCTTTTCCTCACAGGTCCCCACCACAGGAGGGACAGCTCTGGGAGGAAAGGGTGTGGCTCTTTCACCTAAAGCCTGCCCTGACTCACAGAAGCTGGTCCGTTAATGTGCCCAATGATTACAGATACACGGAAATAAGGCCAGGCGCGCGGTGACTCATGCCTGTAATCCCAGCACTTTCCAAGGCCAAGGCAGGTGGATCACTTGAGGTCAGGAGTTTGAAACCAGCCTGACCAACAAAGTGAAACACCGTCTCTACGAAAAATATAAAAAAAAATTAGGCGGGTGTGATGGCGCACACCTGTAAACCCAGCTACTTGGGAGGCTGGGGCAGGAAAGCTGCTTGAACCCCGGAGGCGGAGGTGGCAGTTAATCGTACTAACCCACAGCTGAAAAGACATGAAGAAATGGCCCTCCGAGGTTACTGTATGCCACGCTTTCCGTCATTTTCCATTCAGAAACCTTTGGATCAGATTTCATTTAGAGATGCACGTTTAGACAGGGGTCCTATGTTAATGAATCTTCTCTGTCAAAATCCTCGTCAAAGTCAGAAAACAATCTCACAGGACTCCTGGGAGTCTCCCACTGGAGAAACCTGGAGAAGTGGAGAAGCTGATCTGCCTGGATTTGCAAACTGCCCCACCGGTCCCAGGTAGACAAGCAGCACCAGTGCCCTCTCTGTGAGAGTCGGAGCCTCACTCAGTCCCACGCAGTCAGTATCTGCACCTCCGCAGGCTCCTCCATGTGGCTCAGGGCACAGGAACCTGGGAAGATAGCAAACGGGCCCTGGGGCTGGGGGCCCAGCACAGTCCAGCCTTTTCTCCTCTGTCTCCAGAAGACTTTCACTGTGGATATGTGTTAGAGAAAAGGGCAGGGAAGAAAGAGACAGGGAGAGAAGACAGAGACTGCGTGATGCCTCCATTCTACAAAGGAAAACACCGAGACCTTATCTCAGCACTCAGGACAGCAGGGCCAGGCCCAGTTATAAATAAGCCTCTGCCTCTCAGAGTTCTGGTCTGCTGTGTGTCTGGCTGCCTCTTACATCCTGACAAGCACAATGACCGCAATTCCAAACAAAGCACTGGGAGTAGGGGGTGAAGACGGAGAGAACCCAGGCAGGGGGAGGGAAAGTGCAGCCTCTGGGCAGATACTCTGTAACAAACAAAAACACAACCCCAGAAAGGACTTGTGGAAAAGAAACACAAAAAGCAACCCAACCACTGACATGCAGCCCTCTGTTCTACATTCTTCAGCACGATCTCAGCAGAACCGCACTGTGGATGTGCAATCTGGTATCCTGATGTTTGCTCTGACTACGCTGCCACCGTATCTTCATCTTCCTAATTTTAATTGCTTCTGATGTTCCATCAGATTGGCAGAGCTTATTTAGAGAGACCTAATTCTCCCTGATAAAAGGTTGGGGTCCTGTATCAAAAGCTTTTAGTTTTCTGTAACCGAGAGGGAAAGCATGCTTCTTTTGAAAGATGACAAAACGTCTAGCTTCGAAGGGTCATCCGGGTATGTCACACAAAGCAGTTTGCTTTCATAGAAAATGATGCCTTTACACAAAACTCCCACTGTGCCATGGGTGACACCATCATTCCAACACACTGCCTCCTTGACCCAGTCATTTTTGCAAAATTAATTACTGCACTTTACACTGAAAAGATCCCCTTAAAAAATGTGTGTGCTCAGGATGGTAAGGGAAGGGGTGAGGAGATGTGTGAGGAGAAATGGCGCTGTTCTCCAAGTCCCCTCCCACCTCACTGGGTTCTACAGCCAGCAGAGCTTCAGACACCAAAGGTGCCCATGTAGGGCTCCAGCCTGCTGTCCAACAAATATGTGTGACGTTGGCCTAATGCATGTCAAGTCAGCTGAAACCTCACACTTCTGACTACAGTTTTAAGGTTCTAATCTTGAAGTCTTAACAGCTTACACATATTGACCTGAGGATCACAAGGTACTTTTGATTAGTGAGGGTTGAATTCATCTAAAGGACTTCATGAATAAAGAAGACAGCTAGAACCCCTGGTTTCCTGCTCCTTGGTGGAGATTCCAGGCTAGAGGCAGGCAGCAAACACCTGCAATCCTGCCAAGGACCAGGCATGGTGCTGGGCGCAGGAAGGACACCAGCGAAGGCACAGATGCACGCAGCCTCGAGCATCCCTGCTGTAGCCACAGGCCGGCCCCACCACAGAGCTCTGGGAACTCAGGGAAGCCGGTGCACCTGGGGCTTCCCTAGCTCATGGGCAAAGTGGAGATAAGTTAGTGGCCAGGACCACTGAGGGCCACAGAACAAGGAGTCACTCAACGCTAGTTATTCTCACTGCGATTAGAAAGGTTTACACTCAATTTATGTGGACTTTCTATAAATACTGCACCGATGTTCACCACACCACAGACAGAAAGGACACAGCTGTCACATCAGCCGAGTCTGAGGATGCGCCTGGACTTCCCAGTCCACTCAGCTCCTCCAGGCCCCAGGCCCTGCAGAAGCCATAGCCTGTGACTAAGACAATAAGTCACTCTTGGTGTGTGGCCATGTTACGTGGGGGTGGGGACTTAGTCACTCTAAGGCCGACACCCAGCACTGTGGAGCTTATTTTAGGTTGAGTGAAAATCAATTTCACTTTGCAAACATGTCTTAGGACAACAGAAGATGCCCAAAGAAGTAGAAAAAAACCAGCCTGAGAAATAGTCTTTCTTCATTCAAGGCCTGGGGATTCAAAAATACAGAAAAGACATTTTCAATTTTACCTTATAATTCAATATCGACTCTACTGAGGGGAAAAGCACCCCATCACATTGGTATTAAGCCTGAATATCATTATTGCCACCTTGACTCCTATCACCATAAAAAGGCATTTTCCATTCCCCTAACAAAACCATCCAAAGAATATCTGTATAATTTTGAGCAAGTTAGGTTTTGCTCACTTTTGAGCATTAACTAAATCAAGCAGCCTCACCAAGAATGGCCCCTGAAAAACAAGGTGGAGGCCTGACATGATGGCTCACGCCTGTAATCTCAGCTCTTTGGGAGGCCAAGGCAGGAGGATCACTAGAGGCCAGGAGTTCAAGACCAGCCTCGACAGCATAGTGAGATCCTGTCTCTACAAATAAAAAATAAATAAATAATAAAAGTAGCTGGTCATGACGGTGCACTCCTGTCTTCCCAGCTATTCAGAAGGCTGAGGCAGGATAATCACTTGAGCCCAGGAGTTTGAGGCTGCAGTGAGCTATAATGGTGCCACCACACTCCAGCCTGGGTGACAGCGCCAGACCTAGGTACTCTTCATGGCCTGCAAAAGAGTATAATATTGGGAATTAAGATCTGTTTTGCTCCTACCACATCCACATATGCACTGCATGCCCTTACCTATGTTACTTCTCTTTGTGAGCCTTTCTCCCCAAGAGAGGAGATGCCTCTCTTGGGGGTCATGTATTTAGGCTTGGAGATGAGAATTGCAAAGCTCCTAGCATACAAAATGTTTTCAACAAATGGTGGCTGCGGTCATCTTATTATGCGCAATTTTACCACAATTTCACATCCAGCAGAAAACTCCCCTGAAATTAAGCTGGGTGCGGTGGCTCACACCTGTAATCCCAGCACTCTGGGAAGCCAAGGCAGGCAGATCATGAGGTCAGGAGATCAAGACCATCCTGGCTAATATAGTGAAACCCTGTCTCTATTAAAACTACAAAAATTAGCTGGGCGTGGTGGCATGCGTCTGTAGTCCCAGCTACTCAGGAGGCTGAGGTAGGAGAATTGCTTGAACCTGGGAGGCAGAGGTTGCACTGAGCTACTGAGCTGAGATTGCGCCACTGCACTACAGCCTGGCAACAGAGCAAGACTCCTTCTCAAAAAAAAAAAAAAAAAAAAAAAAAGAAAAGAAAAGAAAAAGAAAAAAAATTTCCCTGAAATGAATACTTGAATGTTCATGTGTTCTCTCATTTCTAGCTAATGGCAATAGTCTTCTATGTCAGGGCAAATCAAGAACTAATATAAAATCAGAATAAAATGGTAAAAGAAATGGGAGCATAACAGATAAATTCTGGAGGGGTAACCTACTTACTGTCAGGGTAAGTCTGTGGCAGCTAAGACCAGACTGTCTGAGCACATCAGGAGGTGAACTTCCCCCCCCCCAAAAAAAAAAGGCGTCCAAATGCTCAAACGGTTGGAGATCATATCACTATAGGATAAAACTGTTTACAGAGTCTGCAAAACAATCTGTGGCTTCGGCTCTGCCAGGGAAAGAATGCCCAGACCACCCACCGTGGCGGGCTTCCCCAGGGACAGCTCAGGTGTGACCCATGTGGGCTCGAGGCCACCATATTTGACGTCACCTGCAGAGCTTGAGGGCAGCTGTCTCCCATTAACTCGAGGCTGTGCTCACCAAGCCGTGTTCCCACATAATATTGGTTTCCAAAGTACCTTTTTCTCCAGAAGAGAAGAGGCGTGGGCTTACTAGCCTCCAATACGTAAAACTCCCCCCAGGTGGCAAAACCAGAGTAACAGAGAACACAGCAATTCTGCCAATGTATGCTAATCTCACGAACTCCCAAGCATTTTAGCAAACTTTTGGACAATGACCCATAAATATTCCCAATACATACAGCATCTTCTCTCTCTCTTTAACGTTTTTATTTTTTGTAGACACAGAGTCTCACTATGTTGCCCAGGATGCTCTGGAACTCCTGGGCTCAAGCGATCCTCCTGCCTCGGCCTCCCAAAGCACTGAGATGACAAGCATGAGCCACCGCGCAGGGCCTCCAGCATCTAAATTCCAAAACCTTAAAACTCTGACCTTCCAGCTGCCCCGGTGGCTTCTAGACATCAGTTCCTCTTCCTGTGCCAAAAGTTTCTTCTCTTTCGCGGCCCGGGTAAGGTCAGTCACTCAAGGTGCCCCCTCCCTGCTTCTGAAGGCCATTGACTGAGAAGCCACTCTGGGTCCCGCCCCGGCCCCAACGCGGCCCGATTGGAGCCCCCACATCTCCGGGCGGGTGTAGGTAACGCGGACCAGGCTCTTTCCACTTCACTCCCCTATTTCTCCAATCCCAGCCTGGGCTGCATCACATTTTCTTTCTCTGAGAACCCAACCCTGTAGGAGGAACGCTGATGCTGGGTCTTTTTACTCGAACGCTACCGCCAGAGCCCTTCCCCGGACCGCAGCGGCGCGAGGGCGGGAGGGGGGAGGCGGGCTGCGGGGCGGGGCCTGGCACTGACAGCCGGGGCTCCAGCGGACCCCGCAGCGCGGTTTCCCCCGCTCCGGTGGCGGGCGCTGGACCTGGGAGGGCTGCGCCACGGGCCCGGGGAGCGCACGGAGACGACGGGCCGGGCATCACGTAGGCGCCCGCGTTGGGCGGGGCGGTGCCCACAGCGCCCCAACCTGCGGCACCCGCGCCCGCCCGCGCGCTCAAGGGCGAAGGGAAGGTCACGGACGCCGTGGGCGGCGCGCCCCTCTGGGTCCATCGCTGTGCAGTGCGCGGTCCCGAAGCGGGAGGAAACCCGGCATCCGGGCCTTTCCGCGCAACCGCGGCAGGAGGAACTGGGCAAACGACAATCAAAACCCGGCTCGGGACCGTCGTGTCTCCAGCCGCGCGATCGCGAAGCCTCCCGGGTTGCGTCCGCCTGGGCAGCACCGATCCACCCGCCGGGGGCTGCGCGGGCTAGGACACTTTGCAGTCCGTGCACCGGCGCCCCCACGTGCACTCGGGGCCTGGGCGCGCGGTCCCCGAGCCCTCCCCTCCTTCCCGTGTTCCACATCCTCCCCGCGCGCCCGCGTCCGTGGCCCAGGCTCGGGCCTCCCCCTGAGAGCAGCGTCCACGTTTCGGGGCCAGGGAAGCCCGGGGACCGCGCCGCGCGCGGGTGACGTCCCGGAGTCCCCGCTTCCTGGTCCTTCCCGTCCACGGAGGCTGGCGGGGGGATGGGGGAGGGAGGGCCGGGACCCATTTTAGTTTTCGGTTTTGTCACGAGCCGGAAGGCGACAGCCGGGGAGGGCGCAGGAAGCCCTTTTTAAAATCCCCCAGCGGAAACGCGAGGCGCAGCCGGACCGCCCCGGAGACGCCTGGCGGGAACCCGCGCACAAACCCCGCCGCGTCCCGCATTGCAGCACCGGGACCGCCCTCGTCGCGAGGGGGCGCGATGGGACAGGAGGCGCGCGGGGACCCGGCCGTTTTTTCTACCACATTCTGAGGGTGGCGCGGGGCGGAGCTGGGGGGGGAACCGCTTAGGAAGTGGTCGCGCGGTCCCCAAGCTTCAGAGGGGACCGCCGGCCCCGTCCTGCAGCTCCGAGGCAGAACGACCCCGAGGGCACTCCAGGAGACCCCTCTGCCGGGCTCAATTCAAAAAATACACGGGAGGTGGGAACCGCACTCACCTTCCGGATGAAGCTCCTGCCGCCACGTCCTGCCCGCCCCCGCCCTCCGGCAGGGACCCCGGGACCGCGCCGCAGGTTCCCCCGCCGACCCCTCCCCGGCGCGGGCTTCTCCCTGGTCCTCACCGCTTCCCCGCTCCTCTCCCCGGTTCCCCCATCACCGTCGCCCGGTCCACCCTCCCACCCCCACCGCTCCGTCCGTCCCTCCCTTGCCGCCCGGAGCCGGGCGCGCACCTTGGGCATCCCCGCCGCTGGTCAGCACGCCGATAGCCTTGCCAGCCCCGGAGAGATGCTCCAGGAGCTTCCGCAAGGAACGCTTGGGGCCCGGGGAGTGGTCCGCGTCCATGGCGAGGAGGCCGAGCGGAGCCGCTCGCCCCGGTGCGCAGCAGGCAATGAGGACCCTGCCCGCGCGCGCCCGACTGGGAACCGTCGCCCCGCCCGCTCCCCCGCCCGGCCCCAGCGCCAATGGGCGGTGACGGGCGGGGCCGAGCAGGCGGGAGGGGCCTGCGGGGGACGGGGGCGCGGGCGCGGCGGGGGGCGGGGACCGAGGCCGGGGGCGGGGGCGCGGACGGGCACGAGCACCCCTACTCGGGAGTGCGCGGCGGGGGACGGGGGCGGCCCCGCAGGTGGAGGAAGCCATGGAGGCGGGGGTAGCGCCACAGGTGGGCGGGGTCCCTGCGGGTGGGGCCGCGTCACAGGTGCCGGAGCCTCGCAGGTGGGCGGGACGACTCAGGTTGGGGGCTCTAGACAGGACACGAGCGCCACGGGTGGGGCCGGAGCAGGAAGGGGGACCGCCGGGGGCAGGGTCACCTAGTTTGCCGAGCGCGCCAGGGCGGGGCGGGATGGAACCCGGGGAGCAACTCCGGGGCGGGAGAGACCGTGAGTGGGCGCAAGCACCAGGGCGGGTGGAAACCCGGCAGCTGCGGGGGGCGCGATGACTGGGCGGGGTGGAATTGGGGCGCGGAGACCCCACCTGGGCGCGGAGGTTGCGGGGACCGAGCCCAGCCGCGCACGAAGTTTCTCGCTGCCTGCAGGATTCCGCCTGGGGCGGCCCTGGGAGCCTTGGGGTACGGCCTCGTCGAACACCCCCGCCCCAGGTTTCCTCTGCAGCCTGAGGTCGGGAAAGGCGGACCTGGAGTGGATCCTCCAGGTAGTGGGAAGACGGAAGCACCAAGGGCTGGGCCGTGACGAAGCTGCCATTTCTCGGGGCCACCAGGGCTCTGGCGCTCTTGGATCCCCAGCCCCGCACGGGGGAGGAGAAGCCTTGGTGTGGAGGAGGGTCTCGGGGAGCGACCCTCACAGACGTCCTGGCGCCCGGGCCTGGGCGCGCCAAAGTCCGAGTGGGGCCGGAGGAGGCACAACAGGACTGGCCTGGCGGGGGCGGGGCGGCCCTCCCTACCCACGGACACGCGCGCTGCTGTGTGCTTGGCCGGTCCCACCCGTGAACTCCATGTGCTGAAATACGCACATCCAAGGCGCTGCGGGCTGCCATCCGCAGCTTAACCGCCTGGAGCCCGCTACCCTGAGGTGGAAGAGAGGGCAGCCTCGGTTTCTTCAGTGCTCACCTCACGGAGAAGGGCTCCGAAGCGGCCCCACTGGACGGCTCACCGGAGGATGATCCTGTGCACTGGGTGTTGAACAGATAAGAGACTAAGAAGAGGCTTGTTCTGTGAACTGGAGAACGTGAAGGCATCGCAAAAGAGCGGCTCGCTTTAGGGCAATCCTGGGGAAAAGATGGAAAGGCATTGATTTTTCTCAGATGTGTGCTTCCTCCTCGGGCTCATCCCTCTGAGCATCAAATATTAATTGCAAAGCAGGGAAAAAGAAATCTGCTGCTGACAGAGCTGGATAGTCTGATCTCTACCTTGGTCAGAATTAACGGAGCAATTCCTAACCCCTCATGGTCCGCAGAATCACCTGGCCTAGTCACACCTCCTCTAAACCACTGAAGTCCAGTTTCTGGGCTTGCAGCCAGGGAATGTGTAATTTTGAACAAGCCCCTAGGTTGCTTCTACGAGTGCAAAGTCAGAGAGCGCTGCTCTCAGGCACTCAGCCTGGGTTTATTCTATTAATAGAAAAGGAAAGGAGAATCCTGGGTGTCTTAAGGTGGCAGTTGGGTGGCCTTGGCCTTCTGGCGGCAGGAAAGCTGGGCCAGGCTCTCAGCACCTGCGCTCACCGCTGGGCTCAGGATCTGTGCTGGAGAGTAGAAGGGCTAATTATTCATGCCTTTCTAGAGCAAATCACATGTGGAGAAGGTGGTGCACACTGAATTTTATTTTAGCCAAATGTCCCTTATCTCCTTACACAATTAATATTTTTATAATTGAACATTAGAAGATTGGTCATTTGTCATCCTACTGTCTATAGTACAGAAAACAATAGATGCAACCTAACAGTTCAAACGTGACGAGTTAAATCAATGATGGTAAAAATATATGCTGGAATAATATTTAATTGTTTTTACTGTTATGAAGATAAGTATCGACTGACATGGAAATACATTCAGGACATACAAATAAGTGAAAAGGCAGACCTGGGCACAGTGTGAGCCTGTGCATGCCTGTGTGTGAGTGTGTGTGTGTGTGTGTGTGTGTGTGAGTGTGCACACATATGTAAATGTATCTGAGCATTTTATTTCCTTTCTTTTGCCTAGTATGGGTAATACCATGTTTCCCTCCAATGAACAGGTATTGTTTCCGGAGTAAAAGTATTTAGTTAAAAACAATAAAATTTAGAATGTTCAGACCCCCAGGTTATGGATATGTTGAAAAGTTTGTATATAAGGGCTGGGGTCAGGGTGGTCACTGACCATCTTCCCACATCTGTTCTCATGAGGCTGGCCCGTTGCTCAGTCAGTCAAGGAACTAACATACATTAATATCCACCTGTAGCTAAGATGCAAGAGCACAGCCATGCCTTTTTTTTTTTGCAAGTCATGTATTTTAATAGTTCTACAACTAGAAGTATTTTTTAAAAAATCTTTGGCCTTAGCAATGAATCATCGAGTTCAAGAGATGCTGCATGCTGTGCTGAATGTGCAGCTTCCATCAGTAGGACCTGACATGTGTTTGTTCTTCATTGCCCCTTGACAGATTAAACTTCTGTGGTCCACACCAGCACACACGTATACCACAGGAATAATCAGGGGCCAGGAGTTCAGGCAGTCTTCACTGGGCCCTCTGCCCCAGGGACTCTCTGTGGCTATGACAGGTGTCTGCCCAGGGCTGCGATGTCTTCTGAAGGCTCATGCTCATCAGGGGAGGAGCTGCTTCCATGCTCATTCCTGTGTCACTGGCAGGATTCTGTTGCTTCCAGGCTGTTGGACTGAAGGCCCCAGTCTCTCCCTGGCGTCAGCTTCAGGCTGCCCTCTGCTCTAGGCAGGTGGCTGGCTTTGCCAGAACTAGCACCAGGAGAGAGTTCAAATGGACAGCCTTCCCAATCCAATCTCAGGAGAGACCACCATCTCTTGTCTGATTCTGTTCATTACAAGTGAGCCACTGAGTCCAGCCCTCTTCGAGCGTCTGGCTGTGAACACCAGGGGCCAGGGCCATGGGGAGCCACTGGGGGGCGTGCTGCCTAGGCTGAGGTGATGGAGAACATGCATAGGGCAGATGCCCTTCCCTCTTCCCCTCTGTGGTGAACGCAGAAGCCGCTGATGTGCCCTGGAGGAGTTCTGGTGTCTCGGGAGGGAGCAGCTCCCTGCCAGGAGGGCACCAGACCCAGTGCCCAGGTGTGTTGGGCTGCACATCTCACCACCAGGGCTATCTGAGCTGCAGCCTCTTCCCCTCCCCTGCTGTCTCTGCCTGTGCATGGAGTGAGCATCTCCAATCTGCAGGGGCCAAACTGAGCTCAGGCCTCTGCACCCCTGCACGATACCCCACCCCTCAGCCTTCCTCACCTCAGCTCCTGGCGACTCCATCCTCCTGGGGGCTCAGGCCTTGGGGTGCTCCTCTACGCCAGCATCTAAGTCCCTTAGGAAATCTCCCGGCTCTTCATTTCATCTGGAGCCACCAGAGCCCAGCTACCGCCTGTGACCTGGACCGGCACGGGCTCCCTCCCCATCCCCTGCTCTGTCTCCCCCCACCCCCACCTGCCCCACCTCTACGCCTCCGATGTCCTCAGCTTCAGCTTTGAAGTCAGAGTGTGCTTATCAGACGTAATTCAGGCCTCTCCTCTGCTGACTCAGAGTCACAGGCCCCACACTGGCCCACTGGACTGTCCTCTGGTCCCACCGGGTCCTGGAGCTGCCTGGAGGCCCATGTGGGCACCTGACAATGTCAGGCCCAGCCTGCTTTTTCCTCAGCCCAGCCCTCCTCTCCCTACCCACCCTGCCCACCTTCCTCAGGTCTGTCCTGCAAGGTCACCTGCATAGTGAGGCCCCCCCAGATCACCTTCTTAGAAATTTCAGCCTCCACGCACACCCCTGTTCCCTCCCCACTTCTCTTAAAACAGCCTCATCAGTGTCACACATGGGCATTTCACCTGCTGGGCTTCTCGTCAGGTCCCCCTGCTGAACTCTGAATGCGGTGGATTCAGACATCTTTGTCTATTCCCTGATGCAGGCCCAAGGCAACAGCAGAGCCCAGCACACAGTCTACCTGCCATGGGTGCTGCTGAATGAATGAGAGTGAGTGAGTGAATCAGCCAATGAGTGAGTGGGTGAGTGAAGGAGTAAATGAGTGAGTTAATGAGTGGGTGAATGAATGAACAGGAGTGAGTGAATGTGTGAGTGAATTGGTGAATGAGTAAATGAGTGAGCAAATGAGTGAATAGGTAAGTGATGAATGAGTGACTTAGTGAATAAGTGAGTGAGTGAATGGTTGAGTGAACCAGTGAGTGGATGAATGACTTAGTGAATGAGTGAGTAAATGAATGAGTGACAGGGAATGAATGAGTGATGAGTGAGTGAATTAGTAAATGAGTGAGTGAGTGAATAAGTGAGCAAATGAGTGAGTGAAGAAGTGAATAGGTGAGTGAGAGAGTGAATGAGCGAGTGGATGAGTGAGTGAAGAAGTGAATGAGTGAGTGAATGAGCAAGTGATTGAATGAGTTAAGGGGTGAGTGAGTGACTGAGTCAATAAATGAGTGAATGTGTGAGTAAAGGAGTGAGTGAATGACTGAATGGCTGAGTGAGTGAATGAGGTAGTGGGTGAATGAGGGAGTGAATGAGTGAGTGAAGTAGTCATCTTAGCCTGGTGTGATGTCACACCTGCAGTCCCAGCTACTTGGGAGGCTGAGGCAGGAGGATCACTTGAACTCAGGAGTTCGAGATTATAGTGAGCTATGATTACATCACTGCACTCCAGCCTGAGCAACAGAGTGAGACACTACCTCCTAAAAAAATAAATAAATAAAATAAAAAGTGCTGGAGTCCATATCCAAGCCCACAGCCAATTGCAACATGTGGATCCTTCCTTGGATTTGTATAGTCTGCTGTCTTGTCTAAGTGTCAAATGACGCTCACATTGTGTAACTACTTCCACCTTTGTGTGGCTTCTCTTTCCTTCAATATGCAGAAGCAGGTTGCACAGAGTTCTGAGAAAATCAAATAATAAATCAGCTGTGTGCAGTGGCTCATACCTGTAATCTCAGCACTTTAGAAGGCTGACACAAGGGTTGCTTGAGGCCAGGAGTTTGAGACCAGCCTGGGCCACATAACAAGATCCTGTCACTGCAAAAAATAAAAAAATTAAAACTTATCGGAATGGCAGCACACTTTTAATCCCAGCTACTCAGGTGGCAGAGGCCAGGGGATTGCTTGACCCTGGGAGGTTGAGGCTGCAATGAACCTTGATCACACCATTACACTTTAGCCTGGGTGACACAGTAAGACTCTATTCCAGAAAAACAAAACAAAACAAAACACAAATGGAAGTTTCTCAAGACTTTGATGCAGAAACATGTTGCCCTGAGCCAATTAAAATTAATATATTCAAACTAGAGAAAGAAAGAAAGAAAGAAAGAAAGAAAGAAAGAAAGACCGAAAGAAACACAGAAAGTTGCATTATTTCTGTAAAGTATGAGGCCGTTACCAGTTTTACCTTCTCTAGGACATTTTCTCAGTGGTGTCAACTGAAGTCCACTTCACACAATGACTTCATCTTCTGAGCACGTTGGAGCATGATGGTTAAAGGGAATTCCTGGCCTTTCAGATATGGTGAGTGTCATGTGGAAACAGCGGCGGTCATGTGTATTATGTAGGTGACATCAAAGCACAAGGCTTTGGTTTGTTCTTTCATGAACATCATCTGAACACTTCCCTCATTCCTAGTGTTATGTCAGAAAATGGGGGGAGAGAGATTGTTCTTTATTGGAAAGTAAGTTACATAAATTTCCCAGTTGGAAAAAAAAATCATGATTTTAGCCATGCCAGATGAGGCTGGATATGTCCTATGCCTCAGTGATGGAAGCTGCTTCTGAATCCTGATTGACAGGTATCTTCCATGGCCTGTGACCTGTCAGCGTGTACAAGTTTGAATTCATGATTATGAGTCCTTGAAGCTCCCTCGCTGCCCGCGCTGAACTGAAGTGGCTCCTCGCTGAGGCATTTGAGGGAAAACTTGCTGGAATATTTGAAACCAAGCCATGAACAGAATGCTATTCCAGTTTGCCAGGATGTACAGCCAGAGCGTTATCCTTGTTAGTTGTACATGCCAGCATCAGGCAGCAGTTTTCACCGTTTTTTGGGTGTAAACTTTGACATTCTCCTGTAAGCCACGGCCTCTTCCTCTGCCTACCCAGTGTTGCGTGGGTTAGAGAACTCCTGAGCCTGCGGCTGGGTCCACCTGCAGGGGGAGGAGGGACAGGTACAGCGAAGCCCAGACCCGGGCCAGGGTCAGAGCTGCGATCACACGTCCAGGGGCGGACAGCTCCGCATTCTTGGGAAGCCCGGGTACCCGCTTATCTTAAAAGCCTAAGCCTAGAGTCTAGGTGGTCTTTGAGCCCAGACCAAACAGAGTTTTTGGTCCAGGGAATGAAAGCGTCACTCACCAGGAAAGAAACTGGGGGTCCTGGTCCTGAGTTGTGGGCAGACTCTACCACATGCCTGCCCTTCCCCTGCCATGCCCTGTTTGAAAAGAGGTCACTTCCGTTGTAGTGAGCTGAGATCGAGCCACTGCACTCCAGCCTGGGCAACAGAGCGAGATTCTGTCTCAAGAAAAAGAAAAAAGAAAAGAACAGAAAAGAAAAGAAAAGAAAAAAAAGAAGTCACTTCAAAGCTTCCCTGTTCAAACAGTTGACCCTTGAAGAACACGGGTTTGAAGTACATGGGTCACTTACTTACACATGGATCTTCTTTCACTTCTGCCACCCCCAAGACAGCAAGACCAATCCCTCCTCCTCTCCCTCCACCTCCTCAGCCCACTCAATGCAGAGATGAGGAGGAGAACCTCTATGATGAGCCACTTAATGAATAGTAAACCTATTTTCCTTATGATTCCTTTATTTCCACTTATACAATACCTATAACATATAAAATGTGTGTTAACTGACTATCTGTGTTACCACTGAGGCTTCCACCCAAGAGTAGGCTATTAGTAAATCCATTTTGGGGGAGTCAAAAGTTACAGGCCGAATTTCAACTGTGTGGAGGATTGGTACCCCTAATCCTGCATTGTTTATGGGTCAACTGTATTGCTTAAGAGGTGGTCATTGGAACACTCCTTAGAAGCAGACTATTTTTTTGTTTAAAATTTTTTTGCTACAGTAGGCCACTCATTTAAGTTCCTAGGATTGCTCACTTCTGAGCTTCTGCTGCCATAGACCAAGTGCTGATCCCTTTTGTCACCCAACATACTCAGGGGTCGCTTCCACCCACCACAGGACCCACTCCCACCTTCCACGAACTGCTCTTTCCACGAACTGCTCCTTCCACTGCCTGTGGTCCTGAGGGTCAGCCTGTCCAGCCAGACCAAATAGGGAGATGGGTCCTCTCCTCTGTCCCAGTTCATGAATGGGCATAAGATGTGGGGGCGGGGGGCACCCGGCTCCTGCTAATCTCACTGGATCATTATGTGGGGAGAGTCAGCTTGCATAGTGAAACCAAAGAAAGCTCTTGAGATGGAGAGTGAGAGTGAGAGAAACTAAGAGTGAGTGAGAGAGACAGAGAGAGAGATAAAGAGAGAGAGAGAGAGACAGAAACAGTCAGAGAAGCAGAGATGGAGAGAGACAGAGAGACATAGAGAGATGAAGAGAAAGATGAGAGGAAGAAAGAAACAGAGAGACACATACAGAGTCTTAAAAAGAGACAGAGTGAGACAAAGCAACCAAGTGAGAGACACAGAGAGGGAGAAACAGACAGATGAAGAGAGAGACTGAGAGGTGAGACGGAGAGAAAGAAGCAAAAGCACAACAACCCTGGAATTGCTCCTCCCTAAAGTTGCCATCCTGTTTCTGCACTTCCAGTCGCAGCCAGGAATCCAAGTGGCCTGTGTTCCTGCCTTCCGCATCTCCCCACGCACTCTTGCCGAATCCTCCCGAAGTCTACCTTCCCAATGACAACTCCTCCTTGAAATGTCACCAGCTGACTTCCAAACAACCAACAAATGAAAAGGTTTTTAAAACAATTACTTATACCACTTCTATAGTTCCTCAGTTTTCCTAAAGGTTACCGTGCTGATTCTTAATGCCTCTCTTCAAAATCCTCCTCTGATTTTTTTTTGGAACATGAATTAACATGAGAGTAGAGCACAGCACAGTACAGTGAATGTAGACCATAAATGATGCTTCATGTGTACTATATTATTAATGATACACACTGCATAACTAATTTATTTTTGCCATTTCTTACTATGCTTTGAAAGTGTCCCCCAAATTTCAAGTGTTGGAAATTTAATTCCCCATGCAATAGTGCTGAGGGGAGGGACCTCTGAGGGGTGATCGGGTCATGAGGGTGTTTTGCCCTCATGAGTGGATACATGTAGTTATCGGGGAGTGGGTTCATTATCACAAGAGTGAGTGGGTCTGTTACCAAAGTCAGTTTGACCCCTCTTACTCCCTCATGCTCTCTTGCCCTTCCACCTTCCTGTGGGATGACACAGCACAAAGGTCCTTGCCAGGTACCTGCCACCCCTTAACCATGTAGGACTTAACCACCTCCAGGACTGTCAGAAGTGAATCTCTGTTCTTTGTAAATTACCCAGTCTCAGGTACTCTGTTAAGAGAAGCAGAAAACAGGCTAAGACAAAACGTTTCAGAATCCTTTTCCCTCACAGTTGCAGTGAGAAATGTATAGCTTTGTTTTGCTTTGTGGCAGATAAACTGCTAAGTAATAGGCATAATTTTGAAGGTTTCTCTTTCCATCCAAATATTCGATCCATTTTCTATTACACTGCATTGTTGACCCTTGCTTCTGATGTCCCAGAGATGTCTGGAAGAAAATCATGGAGGAAACCTTGAGAGCCATGTAGTCTGTCTTATCTAACTGCCCTCTAGACTTGGAGAAGGCTGTTTCTGAGAACCAGGGAGCTAAAGATGTAGCCCAGCTCAAGCCACTTTCCTGGAAAAGCTTTCAGAACAGAGCCATTCCCTGGGAGCATCACAGCTTTTAGACTTCACAACAGGCAGCAGAGAGCAGTCAGAAGCCATGGATCATTTTGCCTGAATTCCTTCCAGCATTGTGTTCCAGGAACCCTGAAACTTCCCCCACCTCCACTCGGGTCTTAGGTTTCTCTTTCCAATCCCAAACAGTCTTGTTTTCGAATGATCCCCAAGAAGATGATGTCTTAGCATTATATACAGTTGACTTATAAATCTTCTAGATTCAGAAAGAAAGAATATGGAAATAATTCAGAAGCACTGGAGTTTTATTTATTTATTTATTTATTTATTTATTTATTTATTTATCGAGATGAAGTCTCACTCTTGTTGCCCAGGCTGGAGTGCAATGGCACCATCTCGGCTCACTGCAAACTCTGCTTCCCTGGTTCCAGTGATTCCCCTGCCTCAGCCTCCTGAGTAGCTGGGATTACAGGTGTGCACCACCACATATGACTAATTTTTGTATTTTTAGTACAGACAGGGTTTCTCTGTGTTGGTCAGGTTGGTCTTGAACTCCCGGCCTCAGGTGATTCGCTCGCCTCTGCCTCCCAAAGTGCTGGGATTACAGGCGTGAGCCACCGCGCCTGGTCAGCACTGGGGTTTTTAGTGAGAAGACTTTGCAGTGGTGAGGGACTTTTTGTACCCTTCGAATTCCCGGCATGCTTCTTTCTCACATGACCCTTGCTTGTGCCTCTCTCCAAGCCTGTCTGTGAATAATCCACTCATCCTTCCCAGCTCAACTAAAACGCCGTGTAACAGAAACAGTTGGTCCAACAGCCATTTCCTCCTCCTCTTCTGACCGAGGCACTGCACTAAATGCTTCATTCTCCAGCTGTCTCTGTGCACCCATGTGGTCATGTGGGTTTATTCTGGCCCATGTGATAGAAGAAGAGTCATTGAGCAGGACTTCTTCCAAAACGCCTCCTTAAAAGGATCCAAACTATTCAGTATGCCTCCCCTTCTCACCCACCCCCGTCTTCCTAGAATGCAGCTGTGATTGCAGGAACAAAGCTGCTATCTGGGAGCATGAGGTAATCCAAAAACTACAGCTACGCTCAGTCAAGGTGCCTAAGGGAATGATAGAAGAAGCTTGGCTCTCTGATGATATCACAAGTCCACTGCACAGGAGGATTGCCTGCCTGGAGCCCCGGTGCTCAGGCGCTCCCACCCCGTGGCTGCACTTTCATTTTCCGCAATCTCTGCTTCTGTTGCGTCATTCTTTCCTTGCTTCATTTGCGCATTTTCTCCAATTCTTTGTTCAACGCACAAAGAACCTGGACACCTTCAACCAGTAACATTATCTTAATATCTTGTTTTAAAACTAAACCCTATTTTTCATTTGTTCACCTAGTTTTTAGATAATCACAATGAAATGCAACTTGGAGTGTACCACAGCTTAATATGTGGGTCACTGTGAGCTACACAACAGCTTTTATGTTTAAAAGTTTGCAGCATTTTTTGTTGCTCTTTCATTTACAAACTACAGTAAATATGTGCTCATTTAGGTCATTTCCTCACTTGACCTTCTGGGCTGAAGTGCATTTGCTTTCTAGCGCTCCTCAGGAGCCACACAGAGCAGCCCTTGTTTTCTCCCCAGTGCTGACGGATTCGGCTTCAGGGATGCCCCCGTTCCCCTGGCTTCCTAGCCACCGCATCTTTGGCTTTTGCTCCAAGATTTGACCTCACTTAAGAATTCAGAAACTTTCTTTTTAAACTTTATTCTCAGATTTTTTTTTTTAAGTCAGGCCAAAAAAAAAAAAAAAAAAAGGGACACATAAAATGGGGTGAGTCAAGTGTGAGTGTAAAGTTCTGAGGATGAAGCCAAATTCACAGGACCCTGCTAGGGCAGCGTCTGTCCTCAGGAGTCACTCATCCTGGAGCTTCCTGGGACCCAGACCCTAAAAAAGGGGGGAAGAAAGAGCATAACAGAAGTGAATGCTAAGGTTGTCCATAAGGTTCCTTTTTTTAAAAAAATGTGTTTTTCCCCTTAATTTCTAGGCATTTAGCATCATGGATATAGAACAGTAGCATCTTCTATGCGCAGGGCTGAGCTCTCTCAGGTGGGCAGAATAAACCAGAAACCAGTAAACAGAGCAGAGGGCAGGTTGGCCTGTGTGGATGGGCACAGAGGACCTGGGCTGATCCTGAGGGGCATTTCTACCATGATAAGTGTAGGATGGGGCAGGGGAGAGAGAAGTAGGGAGGAAGACAGAGAGAGAGAGAGAGAGAGAGAGAGAGAGGGAGAGAGAGAGAGTGAAGGGGGGGAGGGAGGGAAAGAGGAAAGGAGGGAGGGAGGGACAGAGAGGGAGAAAGAGAGAGAAAGGGGGAGATAGAGAGAGAGAAAGGGAGGGAGGGAGAGAGAGAGAAAGGGAAGTAGGGAGGGACAGAGAGAGGGACAGAGAGAGGGAGAAAGAGGGGGGACAGGGGGAGAGGACCAATTCACCACTTTCGTCCAAAGAACTAGGCCACCTGTCCAGTGCCCCAGCATTTCTTCTCTAAAGGGTTTGGAGCGCATCGTTTTTGATTCCCTTGTTCCCGCAGCTCTTCTAGAATATGTCCATCTTCTGACTGTTCTATTCTTTTCTGTTCATTTAAAAAAATATGCTCCTATGATTAGAGCTGGCTTTCCTCTCTTGTAAGCTATATCCTGGCAACATTCCAGGAATGACTTTAATTTTATTGGCAGTAGGTCCTCAAATTTCTTCCTACAAAACATACTTCTGGAACTCTTCTCTGGAGATAGCTAATTTCAGATCATGTTTATGAATTCCTGAGATTCTCATTCAGAGTTAAGGATTTTCCCCTGACTTCTGCCCATTTGTTCATGAGGATTTGTCTTAATTCTCTGTGAGTCAAGGGAGCCATCGTACCTGGAACCTGCAGACTTGTTTACAGGGGCTGGGGTGTGTGTGTGTGAGTATGTGTATGTGTGTGTGTGTGAGTGTGTGTGTGCATATATTCTCTTTCACTCTCGCTCTCTCTCTCTCTCTCACACACACACACACACACACACACACACACATACACTCACTTAGGAGGTTAAGTAAACTTCATTTGTATTCCTCACTTTCTTTTCTTTTCTTTTCTTTTTTGAGACAGAGTTTTGCTCTGTCACTCAGGCTGGAGTGCAGTGGTGTGCTCTGCCTCCTGGGTTCAAGCAATTCTCCTGCCTCAGCTTCCTGAGTAGTTGGGATTACAGGCATGTGCCACCGTGCCCAGCTAATTTTTGTAATTTTAGTAGAAACGAGATTTCATCATGTTGGTCAGGCTGGTCTCCAACTCCTGAACTCAGGTGATTTGCCTGCCTCTGCCTCCCAAAGTGCTGGGATTACAGGTGTGAGTCACCATACCCAGCCTGTATTCCTCGCTTTCAAAACTGAAATGCAGCGGGAAGGTGGGGCCCTGAGTGCTAGGCTGGCCTCCCCGTGTAGTGACTCCAGGCTTCCTGCCCCAAGGAATGACTCCACCTCATGGACTCACCCTTAGCATCTCTTGGCCTCAAAGGACCCTGGCCAGCTCTGTGGTGGCAGCAGCCTGAAAGTCCCTGTGGTCTGGGAACTTTTATCATCCTGAAATACAAGAAAAACAGAGGCAACTGGAAAAGCTTTGGAGGAGTGGCCACGTCACCTCATAGCATGCACACGTCTGCAGGGCCAGCTGAGTTCTGGGGGGTTGAGGGTGGCTTCCAGAAATGGTGACCTGAGGAACAGATAGGAGCTGGAATTTGGGCCTCCTCTGGAAAGACCCATCAAGAAAGCAGGACGTGAGTGGGAGGGGGCAGAGTTTTGTGTGGAAGCTGGGCAGCCCTGGGTAGTGTCCAAGAAGGGTGTGGGGAGCTGGATGTCTGGGGGCAGCTAGAGCAGAGAATGGTGTAGACAGCAGGAAAGAAAGCAGGTAGGGGGAGCAGGTGTAGATAGCAGTTGAGAGATCAGGTGAGGGGAACAGGTGTAGACAGTAGGTGAGAGAGCAGGTGAGGAGAACAGGTATAGACAGCAGATGAGATATCAGGTGAGGGGAACAGGTATAGACAGCAGGTGAGGGAACAGATGTAGACAGCAGGTGTAAACAGCAGGTGAGGGAGCAGGTGTAGACAGCAGGTGTAAACAGCAGATGAGGGAGCAGGTGTAGACAGCAGGTGTAAACAGCAGGTGTAGACAGCAGGTATAAACAGCAGGTGAGGGAGCAGGTGTAGACAGCAGGTGAGAGAGCAAGTGTGGGAACAGGTGTAGACAGCAGGTGTAGATGGCAGGTGAGGGAGCAGGTGTAGACAGCAGGTGAAAGAGCAGGTGTGTGAACAGGTGGAGAGAGCAGGTGTGGGAACAGGTGTAGACAGCAGGTGTAGACGGCCGGTGATGGAGCAGGTGTAGACAGCAGGTGAGAGAGCAGGTGGGGGAGCAGGTGAGAGAGCTAGGCAGGTGCCATCTCAGGCAGGACTCTGTGAGTTTCTACTATGGATTTTGCGGTGAGGTCAATGTGAACCACAGAGGGTGAGAGTGTGTGTCCTGATGCTGGGAAGCTGGGGTTTCTCCACTGAGGCAGGCATTGCTGGGAAGGTCAGGCCAGATCTCTCTGCCCCACTGGTAGCCCTTGGGAGGCCACGACAGACCCGCTTTCTGTATGCAGGACCAGAACTTAGGGGCTGATGTCCGTGTGTGGCCACGCCTCCACCTCCACCTCCACCATTAGACCTTGAGGATCACTTCACTTTTCTCAGGGAGCAGAAAGGTCAAGTGCTCCCTGGGTGGAGGCCCGGGACTTTTCACCACAGGACACCTTCAAGTCCGCAGGGGCTGATGGTGGGCAGGAGAGCCCAGCCCTGCCTCCCCTTCCTGGCCTGCCCTTCCGCGGTCGGCTGCTTAGTCATCCCAGCACTGGACTTCCTTGTATGGCCAGAAGAGGAGCCAGAGGGTGGCTCGGGACTGACTGACCCCCGGGACCCCTCCAGCGTCTGGGGCTCGGCTAGGCAGATTCCAATTCCTGGAGGAGACAGGAAAGCACTTAAAATAGCCTCAGGCAGCTTGCTTCCTACAGAGGAGGGCCGGGGAGCTGGGGGCCAAGTACCCCCGAGTTAGTCAGTGGGCTGTGCCAGCCTCTTGGTAGGCAGTGACCAGCACTTTTTGTTTAATGCCATGAAATAGAACAAAAAATATCTGAATGCATCACATTTATGAGAGTCACTACCGCTTTGTGAAACTGACTTCAGCCTGTGTGGGGGTCAAATCAGATTCATTTCTTTGTGTGATTCATGGTTTTAAAAACCAGTGAATCAGATTTAAAAGAAGATATTAAAAGTATTTTGAAAGTTCCTTACTGATTGGGGAAATGATCCATCTGTTTTCTCTCTGTCTCTCTAGCTCTTTCTCCCGCCTCGCTCCCTCCTTTCCACCTTTCTTTGTTGTCAGGAGGATGCCTCCCTGTTACTTTATTACTTCTTTAGACTGGGACCAGATACCAAATGGTCCATTAGTAAGACAAACAGCAGGGCGGACATGGCACTGTGCTCATAAGGGGAATGCCAGATTCATCCACGAGGCATTTTGAATAGACTTTACCCCACAAGGATGCCAGCCTTTTTGAGGATGGGAGCTGTCTTTCTTTGCACGATGTTCGGTAGGGATCCCATCACCCCCGTATCCTGCCTCAAACATGGAGCTTCCTCAATCAGTGTTAGCTGAAGGATGTGTCCTTTCCATGTTTATTGTATCGGAACAAACGGGGGTCTAGACATCTTTGCTGCATTCTCTAGCTAGCTAGACAAATTTGGATTTTAGAAAATATATACATTTAGAGGCTGGACACAGTGACTCACACCTGTAATCCCAGCCCTTTGGAGGCTGAGGTGGGCGGATCACCTGAGGTCAGGAGTTTGAGACCAGCCTGGTCAACATGGTGAAACCCTGTCTCTACCAAAAATACAAAAATTAGGCAGGTGTGGTGGTGTGTGCCTGTAGTTCCAGCTACTTGGGAAGCTGAGGCAGGAGAATCACTTGAACCTGAGAGGTGGAGGTTGTAGTGAGCTGAGATGGCACCACTGCACTCCAGCCTGGGCAATTGAGTGAGATTCTGTCTCAAAAAAAAGAAAAAGAAAACATATGCATATAGAAAAAAATTATTTTTCTTTTTATTTTTTTGAGACAGAATCTCACTCTGTTGCCCAGGCTGGAGTGCAGTGGCATCATTATAGCTCATTGCATCTTCAATCTCTTGGGCTCATGAGATCCTCCTTCCTTAGCCTCCTGAGTAGCTGGGACTACAGGCGTGCACCACCATACGCAGCTAATTTATTTTTATTTTTAGTAGAGACAAGGTCTCACTCTGTTGCCCAGGCTGGTCTCAAACTTCTGTGCTCAAGTAATCCTCCTACCTCAGCCTCCCAAAGTGCTGAGATCACAGACATGAGCCACCATGCCAGGCCTGAAAAGCAATTTTGGTTAAATAAGTTTTATAGACTTGTTACCATGACTCTAATGACACTGTTTTGAGAAAAACAGAAATCCTGGCCTCGCTGACTTGGAACTTGTTTAATTTTGGGAGAGTCTGGTAAGCTCCTTGCCATGAGAGTGAGGACTGCTGGGAGTCCCCAGCTAGCCCAGCCTCTGTGGAAGCCTCAGCCGCCCTCATGCTCATGGGGACCCCGTGTCTCACCACAACCTGAAAGGCTGGGGCTGTGCATGCATGGGACACAGTGCCAGGATGCTCAAGGTTTGGCACAGGGTACTAACTTCAGCCCTTGGGAATTGGTGTTTGTCTCTCTTCCCCACCTTCTAAGCCCTTGCTGCCCAGAGCCTGGCCTGTGATCTGCACTGGGCATTCTGAGCAGGACACGAGAGAGGCAGGAAGGAAGGCTCCCCCAGACCCCTGAACCATAAACTTCATTCAAACAGGACTTGTTGGGTGATTCTTCTGCATAGTAAAATTTGAGAAACACTTTAATCGCTTCTGTATTATCGATTACGAAGTATCCTAAGCTTTTTTAAAAGACCCCAATCTTTACATAACTGTAGTCACCGACAGCCTGTCACACGTTTCTCCCCTTCCTTCTCTGGCAGGTGGGTGCCAGCCTCCGGCATCTGTGCTCCTGTTCCTTGCCACACGATGGCCCCAGAGCCCCACAAAACCTGTAAAGGATGCCAGAGACCTAAGCTGCTCTCTCAAAGGTGATGTTGCTTTCCTGATTAAAAGATTGAGAGTGAATCATTCCCACCAAGAATAGATTTGGATATTTTCCCAGAAATTTTCTCTTCCAAACCTGTAGATGTTTACAGGTGCCTGTTACATAAGGTGGCTTTTGATCACTTTCAGTGAAATGTGGTTTCTGACATGCAATATGGATTCAAAATATGTCATAACCAACTTATGATAAAAATGCATTCTCCTTTAGGGCATGGAGATTGGAGGAAGCACTTCTGAGCTCAGTATTTTAGCATGAATCTGTCTACCTTCAAATCTAAAGAGATTATTGTACATTTTTGAGCCCCCAATAAGACAACAAGTCTTTGATTTCTTGCTATTGTATTAACATTCTTTTTGTCCTGGCTTAGAGCTTTATTGCAGCATAACGGGTGCACAGTAAACTGCACATATTTAAAACCTACACAGTGAGGAGTTCTGACTTAGCTCCACACCAATGAGACTTAGACCACAGTCAGAAAAACAAGCCTCTGTCACCCAGAGTTCTGTGCTCGCTCTCCCCGAGCCCCTTGCCAGGAAGAGCTGCTTCCTGTTGCCATAGACATGTCTGCATTTTCTTGAATTGTACAACGTGGAATCGTATAGTGCCTGCCATTCTGCTGCCAGCTCTTCTGCTCAGCGTGATGTGTTTGAGATTCAGCAATGCAGGGCGCCATCAGCAGCTGCTGCCTTTTCATCGCCGAGCTGTCCACCGTTGCACTGATACATGCTAATTGGTTTAGCCATTGACTTGCTGGGGATATCTGAGTCGTTTCTAGGTGCTAGTTGTCAGAAATAAAGCTACAGTAAATTTTGGTGTGCAAGTATGTGTGTAGAAATAAACTATCATTTCTGTTGTCGTCTTTATTTTCTCTCTTTTTTTGGAGACAGAGTCTTGCTCTGCTGCTCAGGCTAGAATGCAGTGGTGCAATTATGGCTCACTTCAGCCTTGACCTCCTGGGCTTAAGCAGACCTCCCAGGCTCAAGTGGTCCTCCTACCTCCACCTCCCTAGTAACTGGGACTACAGACACATGCCACCCTGCCTAGATAATTGTTCAAAAAACTTTTTGTAGAGAGAGGATCTTTCTCTGTTGCCCAGGCTGGTCTTGAACTCCTGGGCTCAAGTGAAACTCCTGCCTTGGTCTCCCAAAGCACTGGGATTACAGGCACGTGCCACTGTGCTCGGGTCTATCATTTCTTTTACAGAAATATCTAGGAGGGAAATGCTGGCATTATTTGGAAGGTAGATTTTTAATTTTTAAAGAAATGGTCAAACTGTTTTCCAAACTTGCACCATTTCACATTTCCACCAGCAGTATCTGAGAGCTCCGGGTGTTTTACATTCTCACCAGCACTTGGTAGGGTCCCTTTTGGAGATGTGTGTGCATGTAGTGGTGTCTCACACTGGCTCTCAGTTGTGCCTCCTTACTTACTCTGATCTTCAGCACTTTTCCATGTGCTTATTGCCCTCCGTGTGTCTTCTATAGAGAAGTGTCTGTCCAAATCGCTGGCCCATTTTTTACTTAGAATGTTTGTTTTCTTATGATTGAAAATAAGCCTAGTTTGTAAATTGTAGATGAGATTTCTTTGTCAGATGTATGTTTTTCAAATAATTTCCCCCAGTCTTTAGACTGAAGATTTAAAACATTTTTGAATTTTGATGAAATTAAATTTAATATTAAAAATTATGATGGTGTTTTGGGTGTCATATTTTAAAAGTTTTTGCCTAACCCAATTCAATAGTTAATTTTTGTATATAGGGTTTAGTTTCTCTCTGTCTCCTTCCTTCCTTCCTTTCTCCTCCCTCCTCCCCTCTCCTCCCCTCCCCTCTCCTCTCCTCTCCTCTATTCTCCTCTCCTTTCCTCTCCTCTCCTCTCTTTCTCTCTATCTTTCTCTTTCTTTTTTCTGAGACAGAGTCACCCTCTGTCACCCAGGCTGGATTGTAGCGGCACATCCATGGCTCACTCATTGCAGCCTCAAACTCCCAGGCTCGTGGTTCTCCTACCTCAGTTTCCTGAGCAGCTGGGAGTACAGGCATGTGCTACCACATCCGACTGATTTTTTCATTTTTTTGTAGAGACAGGGTCTAGCCATGTTGCCCAGGCTGGTCTCAAACTCCTGGTCTCAAGTGATCCTCCTGCTTTGGCCTCCCAAAGTGCTGGGATTACAGGTGTGAGCACTTTCTTTTTCTTTCTTTCTTTTTCTTTCTTATTCTTTCTTTCTCTTTCTTTCTTCTTTCTTTCTTTCTTTCTTTCTTTCTTTCTTTCTTTCTTTCTTTCTTCCTTCCTTCCTTCCTTCCTTCCTTCCTTCCATTTTTTTCTCTCTCTCTCTTTCTTTCTTCCTTCCTTCCTTCCTTTATTTTTTCTCTCTCTCTCTTTCTCTCTCTCTCTCTTTCTGTCTTTCTTTCTTCAGTGCACAT
>CAUYLG010075252.1:0-39721 GCA_963573385.1 Cacajao melanocephalus | reverse complement strand
AGTGTACTCCTTTTCTTCCCTACTCTTGTAATATGTATCACTGTCAAACTTTTAGAAGTTTGCAACTGTTGTACTGAACCGAGCATGGAAAGTCAACACCAAGACAAAAGTAAGCCAAATTGCAGGGTCTTTATTGCCGGCAACCACGGAGGACTCACGTCTCTCCAACCCGTGGCCCCGGAGGGAGGGTGTCAATACCTTTTATACCCCTAAAACCACCTCGGGGTGAGCGTGATGGCTGGGGGTGGGGGTGAGGAGCTTCAGACATTCTGAGGGCTAGTGAATTCTGTAAATCACCTTCTGGGCGGAGATGAGGGTGAGGGGCTGGGGTGGGGGTGAGGAGCTTCTGACATTTGGAGGGCCAGGGGACTTTTGACATTCTGATTGTTACTTAAGCGGTTAACAAAAGTCAAAATAAGCATTTGTTTACACATTGTCTGGATAGGGTGAAAATTACAAATTGCAGGGGCCAAGATGGCCTGGGTTTGGACTGCTTGCTTGTCACATTATGGGTTACAGAGAGCAGTTTAAACAGAAAGCCAAGGTATGGTTGAGGTATGCAGTTTTATGGGGCTTTTTACCATGTCACACAACCTTGGATGGAAAATGACATCTCTTGTTTTACTTTGCAATTTCTTTGATCACTAGTGTGGACAAATATCTTTTTCATAGACATATTGACTAATTAGATGGATATTATATTCTAATGAGGGAGAGAAACAAAAAGCAAGTGAAAAAATTAACTAGATCATTTCAGAGAGTGATAAGTGTATGAAGAAAATAAAACAGGGTAATGGATACAGTATAGGGGGTTCAAAGGCTCTGGAGACTGATCAAGGACAAAGACATGATTGCAAGAGGCAGTAATATGCAACAATCTTTATTGGGCGGTGCTCCGACAGGGTTGCATGAGAAGGCAAATCCTTGGCAGCATGAGACTGCCTGGAGGCTTACGCTGAGGGGGCTGCCAGGAAGGCAAGGGAGCTCCTGGTGGGTGCTGGAGTTGTTGCTTATATGTCTTGGCAATGGCGCACCAGTGCAATCTCTGGTTGCTCGGAAGGGCAGAAGTAGCCTGAGGTCTTATAACCACAAGGCTCCATTTTACCAGTGGTCAGCAGACGTGGGATGTAGTTTTGTGGAGTACGCGAAGCTGGCAGGTCCTAAGCTACTAAAAAATCCACGGGTTTGGGCTATTTTTAAAACAAGAGGATGTGTGAAAATTTGAGTTTTCTGCTTAGTGGGTTTTAGAGCTAACTGGGCTCAGCCTGCTGGGAAGAATGTATGGGGCATATTTGGCTCATTTATATGACAGAGAGTAATGGAGACAGAAAACTACTTGAGATTGGGAGGTCAGGGAGAGCCTCTCTGAAGAGGTGACACCCAAGAAATGAGAAGGAGGCAGCCGTGAGAAGATACAGAGGCCTTGGAAGTAGGAAAATGCCTGGCGTGTGTGTTCAAGAGACAGAAAGGTGACCAGAAGGCTGGAGTGACCTGAGCAAAGACGGGACAATGATGGATGAGATGAGATCAGAGGACAGGCAGGGAATAGATGGTGCTGCTATGCTGGGATAAGGAGTGATTTTCTATTCTAAGCCCAATGCAATGCCATTAGAGGGGCTCAATTAATATTTTAACCACTCCATTTTATATTTGGAAAAACCCAGGCTGTCAAGTAGAGAAAGGAGGAGAGGGAGAGGGGAAGCAAGGAACCCAATGAGAAGCTCCAGGCAAGAGGAGACGGCAGCTTGAATTGGGAGGGGGCAAGGAAAGGAGAGAAGCAGGCAGATGGTGGGGGTGGGATGGAGCCAGCAGCCTTTGTGAGGGATGGGATGGGATGTGGAGATGCGACAAATGGAGATAATGAGGGATGATTCCAGGGGGATCGTGTTCCATTTCCTGACTTGGAGTAGCCCAGGGAGAAGTAAGTTTGGAGGAAGTTGAGTTGCCTGTGCGAGTTTCATCCTCTCTGCAGGGTGATGGGCCAGAAGATCCTGAGTTAGTCGTGTGACACTGGAGATGACTTATTCCTGTTTGTAGATTTAACTGGGGACTCCTGACCATATGCAGGAGACTCCAGGGGACTCTGTGTATCCAACCAAGAAAATGAGAAACCAGATTTTAAACTGTCATTTAATCAAGAAGCAAAAATAAATTCTTAATTAGCCTCTGTCAACTGCATATTAATTACAGTTGCATTTAAATGGCTTCTTCCTAAATGCAGGGGGTGAGGTGGTTGGGATGGGGGAGAGAGAAGGAAGTAGAAGTAAGGGCTGCCCTGTACCGTGCGCCGTGCCATGTCGGGTGGCCCTTCATTTTTATCCTCCCAACCACCCACTCCCGCAAGGCTGGTTGTCCCTGTTTCACAGATGAAGAAACAGAGTGTCAGGGAGGTGAAGGGACTTGTCCAGCGTTTCACAGCTCATAAGCGGTAGAACCAGGATTAGAACCCTGCTCTCTGGACCAGAGCCTCCTGCTTTGTTTTGCCTTCCCTCTCGTGCCCACCATGATCTATTTCTTTATTTTCTTTAAATCAGTTTAAAATCCAAACCCCCATCCCATCTGACAGATCAGGAAGTCAGTGTGAGTCATCATGGGAACAGCCCACCTCCTGGCTTAAGGCAAAGGTTATGGATTCTTAGACCTTGGCAAAGCCTCTGAGAGGCCCCCTCTGTCACTGGGCATGGGTGCCCATTGGCCGGCATGGAGACATCGCCAGTCTCAGCTCCTACAGCTCTCTTACGCAGTGGAAATGGTGGTTCTATGGCTTTTCTGCTGCTCTCAGGACTGAAGGAGCTTTGCCAAGGAGGGACCATCCAAACTTGGGGAAACCTCTTCCATTCCTCTTTTCAACCTCAGTAATACTCTCCCTTCTTTTCAATGAAGACTCAAGCAGCTTTTACTTTCGGCCCTGCCTCCTCCTCCTCCTCCTCCCTGGAAGTCAGAGAGTAAAAATCAGCCAACCTGTTTGAGGTGGAGGAAGGGAAAAAACACAGGAAGCACAAACTCAAATTATCATCTCCATCAATTATTCTGGTACACTTGCCTCATCTCCCTCCGGCTGAGCCTGTCTCAGGCTCTGGATGTAGCGTGTTGAAACATGTCAGAGCAGCTTACACTGATAGTAGGCCAGAATTTTCGTTTTTATTTTTTAACATTTTCTTGTGGAAATTTAAAACTTTTACAGAAGTAGAGAAATAGGATAATCAACCCTCATGTGTCCATCACCCAAGTTTCAAAGCTCCTGGCTAATTTTGTTAATTTATACCCCGCCTCCTCTCCCCCTTCCATATTATTTTGAAGCAAATCCCAGACATCATATTGTTTCATCCATAAGTATTTCAGTCTGTATCTATGAGAAGTGGGGAAGGATATATTTTTAAAAAGAAAGAAGAAATTCTTTCCCACCTGAAATCCTTGCTTATTGGAAAATGAAAGACAGTGATTCCCTGCGATGAAGGATGAGAGATTCTAAGCCCTCCCTGGCCCTGCCGCGATGCACATCAATCAAATCCTGCTCACTCACAGCTTCCTTTTCCTCACCAGCAAAATACAAATCAAAGTCCCTGCTTCACAGATGAGGAAACTGACGGCCAGAGAGAGAACAGGGTTTGCTCAAAGTCACAAGATGTTATAGTACTTGGGATAGCGGAAAACCAGTAGGTCACTTAAGCAGGCTAATACTTTGGATCCCTTCCAATCAATACTTTCTAAATACTTGGTCAATGTTTCTCTAGAGGTGAGGTCGAGTGCTGTGCCGCCAGGAAGGGTGGAGGAAGGGTGTGCCGATGGCCGACTCAGTCTGCCCTCTACTGTAGCAATTCCTTTCTGGTCTTAACTTGCATAACCCGCCCAGCAAAGCTAAAACCCTACAGTTAACCTTCCCACTCTCCTTTGAAGGCAGCTTAGCAATCATCTATTGTTATTCAATTTGCCCTGGGAGTCCAGCCCTCACCTCCAAGCAGCTTCTTTAGTGATTCCTTCCAAACTCACAGGGTTTGCTCCTTGAAATGAGTTAGGATGAACACACCAGGACTATTTCATGGGCAAATGGCAGAAAACCTAGCTCAATTATCTCAGCAAAAAGGGGAGTAGATTGGTTGAAATAAGTTCAGTGGCTTCTGCTTCAAGATTAGTTGGACCCAGAGGGAAAAATCTGTTGTTCTCTCCTTCCTGGCCTTGCTTTTCCCCATGGTTGCTCCCATCTGAGGCAGGCTGTACCTTGTGGTGACAAGGGGACGGCTTAATTTTGGCCTGTGTTCTCTCCTGTTGGTAACCCTGCAGAAAGGAGAGGTTCTTTTTCCTGACTCCCATTGGTTTGTCTGGGGTCATGTGCCTATGCCTGAGCCAATCACCCTGGCCAGGGGTCAAGATAGTCTAGTTGGATTATATCAGGGTCATCTGGGAATTGGATTAGGTTTAGGCCATTCCTGGATGGGCCATCCTTGTGCAAACCCCGATGGAGTGAGAATGAGAGATGTTTGATTGTCCACCAGAGAATCGGTAGGCTGTCACCAATGAAGAGGGGACAGAAGCTGAACAGGCAGGTGACAGATTTCCACTTTCCCTCTGGTTACATTCCCAGGAATATGTAGGTGTCTTTCAAGATGTGTGCCCTGGGCACTAGCCAGCTGCTGTGTCCCTCATGGCAGCCTTGGTAGTGTCAAATGTGTAATGAGAGCCTGGAACTCCCTGCACTCAGTCCAGTCTTTTTCGTGCCCTTTCCGTCCCGCTTTCTGCAGGTGTGGGCAACAGAAAAATGTTCTGCACTTGCCTGAGCACGTTCACTCTGGGGTAGGCCTGCCTCTGATATTGGCCAAAAGTGACCCCCGCAGCCTCTTAGCCAGAAGATCAGGGAGCTTTTCCTCCTGGATTTGACCTCTGGCTTTCCTATGACCTTGAGCAGGCTCTCCATGTCTCTGAGCATCAGTTTTATATTTTAGAACATCTGTACAATGGAGCAAATGGCAATGCTTACCTCCCAGAGCTAGGAGAAGCAGACATGAGCATGTGAATTGTAAATGATGGTAAAAATGGAAGGAGTAACACTAACCGTTACTATTGCTACCTGCTTCTTCCTCTCAGGAAATGCTCTTTCTCGGCTCTCCCCCTTTTTTTCTCTCTTCCTCCCAGGGGAGCATAGGCTCACTCAGGGCTTTGATGAAAATGAGTTTTGATGGCTTGGATGCTTTCAGAGCCGCCCACTCTTCCTCCTCCCACCCCGCTGAGCCGACAATTTCGCATGACATCAATTCCTCTGACAGCCGTGTAAACAGATGGTGGTCCCTGCTGCCCGGGGTGCTGGGGAGCGATACCATGGTAACCTGCTAAACTGTGACAGGTGCCAGGACAATGGGAAATCCGGGACCTTCAGACACAATGCACATGGCTCGAGCAGCAGGCCCTGGGCTGTGGGTTTGTCCCAGACACAGTGGGCCAGGGCTGGTGGCATCCCAGCAAGGGCATGGGCTTGCGTGCAGATCCTGCCCCTTCCTAGCTATGCCACTGTGGCTGAACCCCTCCCTCTCTCCGGGCTCAGGAAGGTAATCAGCCCCATACCAGAGAAGCAAGGATTTTGGACTTGAAAGTGCTTGCTTAGGGCTGGGTACATTGCTGGTGTCCAATAAATGTTTGTTCAATGAATAAACAAATGCATGAAGGAGACCTGAGGACCCCAGTCCCTGGAATCTGGTTGGCAACTGCACCTCTTGCAGGTCCTGGTTGGAAGAAGGCAGAGTGTGCAAGTGGGACCTGAGAGTACAGAAGGCTGAGGTGGCCACCACAGCTCCCTCTTGGAATAATGGGAGCCTAATCTTTTCAAGCCACAGGAATCTCCATCCCCTTGTTCCTCTAGGCAGGAAGGGTAAATTAATGAACACTTGCAGCTAGGAAACTGGTGAGTGGGCTTCAGGGGCTCTGCACTTAGGGAATCACAGTTCTTTTCTTACTACTTGCCTCAGTTTCTCAAATTGTTCTCTTATCCTTGCTGGGCGTAGAGCTCTGCTTTAAACTATGATCTATCTCAAACTCAGAGAGGGCAGGGCCTTGACCAAGGCCACACAGTTGGCCATACACACCACGTGAGCATGGGCAGCCTCCTCATCCTGCAGTCAGGCCCTGTAGCTCGAAAGGCCTTCCTTTTAGCCCTGCGACCTCTGCTCTTTCACTGGCTGCCCAGTCCACCCCTGCACCCCCCATCTTCTCATTGTCCTCCACTTGCTGACCCATATGCCTCGCAGCTGTGCTTGCCCTGCCTATTCTAAATAGGGAATATGGCAAAGACATGGAGCACAGCCAGGCTGGCTCTGCCACTGACCTGCAGTAGCCTCAGGCATGCTTTGGAGGCCAGCTCCTTCATAGGTCAAATGGGAAGGATGATGTGGATGGATTAAAAAGATGACATCTGTAAAGTACATAGAAGTGCGCCTGGCATGTAGCACATTTTTAATAAATAGTAGTGATTTTTGTTATTATGCATGAGGCCGCTTTGCCCCCACCCCACCCAATATTGCTTTTTTTTTTGAGACAGATTCTCGCTCTGTCTCCCAGGATGGAGTACAATGGTGCGATCTTGCCTTACTGCAACCTCCACCTCCTAGGTTCAAGCCATTCTTCTGCCTCAGCCTCCTAAGTACCTGGGGTTATAGGCATGCACCATGATACCGGGCTAATTTTTATATTTTTAGTAGAGATGGGGTTTCACCATGTTGACCTGGCTGGTCTCGAACTCCTGACCTCGTGATCCGCCAGCCTTGGCCTCCTAAAGTGCTAGGATGACAGGTGTGAGCCACTGTGCATGACCCAATATTGTTTTTTATAAATGGGATTAACTTCAAGTAGTATAGAGAAGTAAATCACAGGTGTGGGGAACGGCTGAACATAGGTCTAGCTGTGTGACCTTGGACAAGCCACTTACCTTCTCTGAGCTCCTGTAAAATGGGGCTAATGCTCCCTATCTTGCTGTGGTGAGTATTGAATTGGCCTCTGGAGCAGGGCCTGGCTGAACAGGTGCTCAGTACATGACTTGATGTTGATTGCAAGAAATTCTACAGGAACATGGGTGATTTCGATGCTACTGAGTCACAGAGATCACCTAAGGCCAGGATTTTTCATGCTGCATTCCTAGGAGGTGGCAGTTTGCCCTCTCCTTGCATACCTCTGGAGACAAGAAACTCATCCCTGCCTAGCTGGGCAGCTCCGTTGGTAGCTGATCTTCTGTGGGGTTAAAACTTACCGCCATGATGCTTCTTCTCTGGGGTCTTTAGTTCTGTCTTCAGGGCCGCCAGGACCAGATTCTTTCTGCTGTTTAGGGGCATGGTGGTTTCCTCAAGCCAATGGGAACAGGAGTGGAATAAGTGATACTCACATCTGCCCTGTGACACCCTTTCCTTGCGCCTGAAGAACTCTTGACCTTTTTGGCCAGGGTGGAAGCTTTGAGAGCTGGCATTCAAGCACAAGAGACTGTCCCTGGGCAGGCTAAGTGGGCCATCTGTCCTGGCTGAGACCCAGGGCTGGGCCTGAGTTAGAGGACCAGGACATGGCTGGGACCAGCATGGAGACCAGAGTGCGAGCTGCCCTGTCTCACAGGCCCAGGATTGAGTCCAGCTCCCCATCAGGGCTGAAGGTGAGGGCAGGGGCAAGTGTGGAGAGCATGACAACAGTTCGTACCTCAAAGGGTTCTTCTAAGAATTAAATGGTCAGAGATGCTTTAATATCTAACATGGTTCTTGGAACCTGCTAATAATTTTTTTTTCCAAATTTTTAATCAGTAAATGGGTTAATCTGCTGGCAGAGAGAAGCTTCAAACAAGCCTAGCTTTTAAACATTTATTACTCTTTCAGCTTCAAGGTTTTTCAAAAATTATTTTATGCTTCTTTTAAAATTCATCAGCTTGGGGCAAACTGGCTGCCTTAATAACAGCACTAAGAAAGTGTTGATAAGGTTCTGCCAATAACAGATACTTCTCCGGCAGGGAGCGGCATCAGAACAGTTTCTAGAGACTCCCAATCCGTTTCTTTTGTTTTTGAGCAAGAGCAGACACCTCTAGACCCTCTCCCGTGGTTGTGTCAGCCACGTTTATGTCACATGGACCCCCACCTCCCCGACAGGAGACAGAGAAGTTGAATGAAGGGTAAGCAAGGACCCTGAAGACAGAAGGAATAAGCCAGAAACCCACCCTGCTCATGCTCCAGATTCTGGGTACAGTTTGGGGGCTTAGATGATGAACTTTTCTCCTTCACGTTTGTCATGCATTATTATACTCTCAGGTATCACAGAGACAGAGCCAGGAGAACACAGAGAGGGGAGGGAAAGGGTAGGACTCTACCCTTCCCTTTCATTCTAGTCCTGAACAGGTCACGGAATCCTGAACTTGGAAGAGAACCGAGAGGTCATTCAGCTGAGCTTGCTGCCCAGGAAGGGGATCATTGCGTGAGGGGTCCCCTGGGGGAAGTGCAGTCATCCAGGGCCCCGGAATACTTCCTCGGTGGTGGAGCTCATTACCTTGCAAAATGGCTCAAGATAGGGGAAAGACCAGTGAGTGAGCAAAGGGGAGACGTGTTGAGTTCCCGTTTTGCCTTTGTGGCAAAGTGGCTATGTGGCTTTGGACAAGGTGATTCCCCTCTCTGGGCCTCCATTTCCTCACGTGTCCAAAGCAGAGGGTTGGACTAGCCGATAATGAAAATCTAGAAGTCATCCTTACTAGGGTGCTTTTTATGCACTAGATTCTGAGTTAAGTGCATCACACAAATCATCTGTTTAACTCTCCTAACAACTCTAAGTTTCTCTGGAGAACTTGAGTGTCAATAAAGATAATATTAAATCTTAGGTATTTGGTGCATCTGAAAGTTATCCTAGCCACACTTTCACATATTTGTAGACATCAGACTCCTGATAAAGAACAAGGAACTTCCAATTAGATAGAGTATCAGTTAGGATTAGGTTTTGCCGTTTGTGACAGAAATCACAAAGTAGCAGTGGCTTAAACACACAAGGGTTCACTTTATCGCATAAAAGTAGTCAAGGAGCTGGTAGGCAGCCCCAGGCATTCATCAAGGACCCAAGCTCCTTCCCTCTTTATGCTCTGCTGCGTAGGACTTCCATCCTCACGGCAACCACATGGTGCAAGAAGACTCCTGGGACTCCAACCGTCACAGCTCCACTTCAGGCAGAAGGAAGAGAAAGAGAGGAAGGACAGAAAGCAGTGTACTTCGGGCTGAGTCCAGCCCCTTTAAGCTGTCTTCCTGGAATTTCCACAATTCACTTCCATTTGCACATCATTGGCCAGAACACAGTCATGTGGCCATGCCTAGCTGCTAGGGGAGGATGGGAAATGTAGTCTTTTAACTGGGCACACTGCTACCCTCAATACAATCTGGGTTCTGTTCCTAGGGAACAAGAGGTGAAGGAATATTGGCCAGCAAATGGGAGTCCTCCCTGCTATAGATGTCAACATACGATGGACTGTCTATGTAACAGTAGCCTGACCAAGTAGACAATTTGCAGAAATCTTATGTAGCTATTTGAACCTAGAACATAAGGGACCAATGTCTGTACCAGTTAGAATTCTTTCCATTTCAAGTAACAGAAGCCTCATCTCCAGCCAGTTGAAACAGAGACATTTATCAGTCCACACACTTCATTCCCAGAGATAGGGTTGGCTCCTGGTTTCTTGATTCAGCAGCCCAGCAACATCATCCAGCCTGGGTTCTGTTTATCTACCTGTTTTCTTGTGCTTGGTGTTGGCTTCCTCCCCAGACTGGAGGCTAATGGCAACCTTGTTTCTAGGAATCCCATCCAATCCTAATCATATCCAGGCAAAGAAGAGAGAATATTATTGCCAGTGGCTCTTAGGAGCTAGACATGTTCTCAAAACTTTCTTGTGCCTCAGTGGTACTGGGTAATACATCTACTCTCAGACAAACCGCTAGCAAGGGCAAGGTCAAGTAGACCACCTCCTGGGCAGGGATCAGCTTTCCTGAAGCTCATGGCCATGTCAGGGAGTAGTGGATACCTGAATAAAATTGAGGTTCTGTGCGTATGGGTCAGGAGAGCAGGCATGGCAGCAGGCAGGCAGCCAGCAGTGTACACTACAGCCTTGGAGGTGGGGTTAGCTTCTCTATTTTGCAGCAAAGGGATTGAGGTTCAGAGAGGTAAAGCAACTTGTTCAGGGTCACACAGCCAATGAGTGGCAGAGATAGTGCCAGAGTCAGGGAATGGCATCCCAGATCTAAGAAGCTTAGCATAGCACTCTGCAGCCGTAGAAGGGAGGGGATCTCAGCTGTCACCTCTATCCGTGTTTCCCAGACTTCAGTTATTTGTTCACTCCCTTTGTGATTTTTTCTACGTTGACTTTCATCTGCACAATGACTTACTCAATATTTTTATTAATGATATCAGCATTTTATTGTTGCTAAAATAAATCACAATTTTTAGGTAAAGAATTACATTTTTAAAGGAAACTAAAGTACTGTCACAGACAGAAAACTAATGTTGCTTGCCAGAAATAGAAGGTACATTATAAAAATAAATACAATAAAAACAAAGACTCATTTTGTTCTAGAGAGATATCATTACCCAAGGAGCTCAAGGTCCGCCCTGTTTGTTCTTAAGGAGTGAGGAGAGCATTAAGGACTTACCAGCACCAAGCTGAGGCTTCTCCTTTGATAAAATGGGAAGGAACTAAAAAGAGTGGGAAAGAACCCTGATTTCTATGCTTTTCAATGTCCTTTAGGGCTCCTCCATGGACATCTGAACTCATTCCAGGTACCATTCTTTGAGAAACGTTAACTGCACCCTGAAGAGTTAGCTACTGTGGCATTACACGCCATGTCACTGACTCGGGAGCATGCAGCAATAACCCCTCATTCCTAGAGAGCTGCAGGTCAGCTGATGCTCTGCTGATACAGGCTGGAATTGATTGAGTGACTCTTCTGTCTAGGGTAGAACAAGGTTGGCAAACTTTTTCTGTAAAAGGTCAGAAAGTAAACACTAGGCATTGTAGACCACACAGTCTCTGTCACAATGACTCAGGCCTGCTGTTGCCATGTGAAAGCTGACACAGACAGACCAGACATAAATGAATAACCATGACTGAATTTTGATAAAACTTTATTTATGAACCCTTAAATTTGAATAAAACATAATTTTTGCATGTCACGAAATAGTATTCTTCCTTAGATTTTCTTCCAACCATTTAAAAGTATAAAAACCGTTCTTTGCTCTAGGGCCATATGAAAGCAGGTAGTGGACAAGACTGGACTTGAAGACCGTGGTTTGCTGACCCCTGGTCTGAAACAAAAGCTCTGCCAGGGCTGGTTTTATGGGTCCAGGACCTGTGTAGTCTCGGGGCCTTGCACGAAGAAGAGCCCACACTTGGTTGAATGCTGGGCTGTCGCTGTCTTGAAATTTTTAATAATTTTTAAATAATTGTAAAATACATTTTTAATAATTTGATAAATGCAAGGGACACTGCATTTTCATTCTGCAGTGGGACTTGCAAATTACATAGCCATTCCTGGCCTCTGCTCACAAGATGTGTAGAGACAGGAAGCATGATCTCCCGACAGCGGTCTCTCTGGTGCCTGCTCTCCTCATGGAGATGGGAGAGGTGCAAGGGGGCCAGTGGAAACGCCTCTGCCTCTTAAGGTCTAAGCCTGGAACAGACTCACTATGTCTTCTGACCACATTCTCTTGGCTAAGGCAAGTCATTTGGTCATGGCTAAGGTCAAGGAAAGAAGAAATACACTCTGTTCTTTCATGGGAAGGACTCCAAAGTCACATAACAAAGGGCTTGGACATAAGGGGAGGTGAAGAATGGGGGCCGATAACACAACCTACCACCAACTGTATAAGAGTGTGTTGGCCCAGTGTGGTGTTTCATGCCTGCGATTCCAGCATTTTGGAAAGCGGAGGTAGGATTGCTTGAGGCCATGAGCTTGAGACCAATCTGGGCAACGTAGTGAGACAACATCTTTACAAAAAAATGTTTTAAGTAGCTGGGTATAGTGGTACATGCCTGTAGCTCCAGCTGCATGGAAGGCTGAGGTGGGAAGATTGCTTGAGTCCAGGAATTTGAGGTTGTGTGTTAGAATTGCCCCACTGCACTCCAGCCTATGCAACAGAGTGAGATCTTGCCTCTAAAAGCAAAGAAGTGTGTTAATCATTCTGGATATTAGTACAGGAGGAAGTGTCAAAAAACTCATTTCCTGGTGCTCTTATCCATGAATTTTATCATTCCCTTGTTCTGTCAGACCAGGCAGAGTGAAGACAAAAGATTGTGTGTCCTGAGGCTGGTTTCAGGTGGTATCAGTACACACATTATCTTTCTTTCCCTTCTGTGGGAGCAGGGGGGCAGCACAGGACTGATTCTGCTTGTGCAGATGCAAGGGAAGGGAACTAGGTGGCATTTCAAATGGAGGAGCCAGCATGCCAGTTTCCTCCCACAGCACTCAGCCTGCTCCCTTTCCTGGAAGAGCCCTCTGGGGGATATCAGTACCTTGGATAGCACCTTCAGACTGCAAAACTGGAGAAGAAAAATGTCTGGCTCACACTCTACTTGGGAATTCTTTCTAGGTTTTAAACACATTTGAATAAACAGAGTGAGTCCATACACATATATCTGAGTATATCACTGCCTTGCTTAGAATTCTTTCCTGGCTCCCGAGGCCCATGTTTGGCTGCACATCGTGGTCCTGTGTGACCCAGCCACAGCCATTCAGAGAGAGCATCTCACCCTTCCTGGACACATCAGCCGTCTTCCCCACAGAGGTCTTTGCAGCCACCACCACAGCTGTGGAGGCAACACATATGATAAGCCAGCTTGAATACTGTTAAATAAAAGTGGAAAATTACTGGCTTATGTAACTTATGTGCTTTGGATATTTTCCCTGCCCAAATCTCATGTTGAAACGTAATCCCCAATGTCAGAGGTGGGGCCTAGTGGGAGCGATTGGATCATGAGGGCAGAGGTTTCATGAATGGTTTAGCACTGTCCCCTTCATGCCATCCTTGTGACACTGAGTTCTTTTTTGAGGTTTCATCGTTTAAAAGTGTGTGGCACTCCCCCGTTTCTCTTTCTCCTGCTTACCCTTTGCCTTCTACCACAATTAGAAGCTTTCTGAGGCCTCCCCAGAAGCAGATACCAGCACCATGCTTCCAGTACAGCCTGCAGAACTGTGAGCCAATTAAACCTCTTTTATTTATAACTTACCCAGCCTCAGATATTTCTTTATAGCAATTTGAGGATGGACTAATATAGTAGTAACTGAATGTCTGGGGGAGGGAGCTTCAGACATGCAAAGTGCTTGAAGATTACATCTAGAAATATGGTTTCTTTTGTGTTGACTCCATTCTCAGGCAGGCACAGCCCTATAGTGGCCACTGGCCTGGCTTGGGAAAAGAGAAAGCCTCTTTCCTAAGCATTCCAACAAAGTTCCCAGGGCAGACTCTCACTGGTTGATGTGGGTCATGTGTCTATCAGTAAACCAATGGCTGTGGGGCATGGAGTGTACAGATTGGCCAAGCCTAGATTATAAACCCACTCCTACAGGTGGGAGGATGGGGTAAGGACCACATAAATCATGGAGACCAAGAGTTGGGGGTCCCAGAGGAAAATCAGTGTGTGGTTACCAAATAAAGCAAGGAACAGAGGCTGAGAATCCACGACAACAGACATCCCCCACCCTTGGGGCTCTGTGCCTGAAATGCTTCCCTTTCTCCTCCTCCTAGCTCGATCTCCAGTGTCACCCCCTCTTTAAGGCCCCTCACCCCACCCCAGAGCAAGTCACTTCCTTCTCTCTGTGTTCACACCATGCTCCACTGCCAGGTGTCTCTTGGAGCCACCTGTCTCCGGAAGAAGCTGGTGCAGGTGGCTGAATGCCTCGGTGTCAGAGCCTGTGCTTCCCTGAGCGCTGCATGCCTCTAGCCTGCCTCCCCTCCGGTCCTCAGCTCCCGTGCCTGTGGGTGTCAGCTCAGGTTGGCCTCTTGACTACGGTTGTGCACAACTTGCTATCCTTCCATTGCCACTGAAAAACATCATCATATTTGAAACTTTGTGAATTTAATAGCTTTACTGAAGACTGGAGGGAACAGAGGGAGCACCCGGCTCACAGCAGAGCTTTCCTCCATGAAGCTGCCTCCCCACTTATCCTCCACTCCCTTCTAAGAACAACTTCTCCTCCAGGGCAGTCCCCCACTGGGCTTAGCCTTGGGGAAGTGGAGCTCTTCTTTCTCCCTCCCTTGTCTCTTCCTGCTCCCCTTGCAAGGCACAGACCCACCAGGCCAGTCTGCACTTCCCCATCACCATCACTCTTCCTGCCTTCCCTACTTCCTTAACTCTGGTGACTCATTCACTTGTGGCAGTCTAAGGGTCTGCTGAGTCTCTCTCTCCCCTAAGTAGAGTCTGAGCTCCTTGAGGTCAGAGCTTCATCCAGGTCATCTCTGTGCCTCCATTGCCTTAGGCTGGGAACTGAACACCTATTCAGTGGATGCTGAATTTCAAAACCAGTTTCAACAAAAGGCTGCATTTAAAAAAATCAGCAAGAATTTCTTTGGCTCTGCAGAAAGCACAAAGAGTGTGGGTGAGTGATGATTTCAGCAGAAATGCCATAGGACGCACGGGTTCTCAATTATTTATGGGGCTGAGGAGACTGTTCCCGGAGTGTTGCAATACATTCTGAGGCTGTCAGGGCAGAATGGGAGTGACTTTGTTCCTTGGAGTCCCTGCACCCCTACTCTGTAGATACCAGGGAGGGGGGCTTTGAGCTTCTTTTTGCGGGAATGAAGAACTGAAGAGCTGAGTTCTGCTCCTTCCTGGTTACTGTTTCTCAGTGTGCTGGCAGGGGTAACAAGAGGAGGTAGGACGGCCTCTGGAGACAGAGGAGTCTGGGTTCAAGTCCTCCTCTGCCCTGCGTCACTCTGTGCTGCCCATCTTCTGGGCTGCCATTTTCTCATCTGTTTGACCAGCACCACCCCCTGACAGGGCCCCCAGGGCATTCAGGGAGGCAGAAACCCATGTGGACTCACAGCTCCCCACTGGGTGCACACAGTAGGTGCTCACATGTTGGCAGTGGCAGTCCTACTCTCCGATCTGGCTAAGCTGGGTCCAGCTTGACTCTGTGTGGTTCTGAGTTCTTGGAGTCTCTCACATGCAGTTTCTGAATGGAATTTTCAAGAAGATTTACAAAGGATTTGCTTTTCACTTGAACCAGACGACAGAGATTGTATAATGATCTGCAAGGGATTCCTGTTTATGTAAGGAAGAGTTGAGAGGTTTTCAGGCAAGACTGTTAATGCTTTTCTCAAGAGCAGAGGCTGCATCAGTGCCAAGGACAGGGGTTGTGCTGGTGGCCGGAGACAATGGATGTACTTTTTCTAGGGCCAGAGGAGATGCTGGGACTGGGAGACAGAGAGTGTGCTGGTCCTGGGATAGACGCTGTGCTGGTTTGGGGCAAGAGGATGTGCTAGTCTTAGGGAGAGAGAAGGTATGCCGGTCCAGAGCCAGAGGGTGTATGGATCTTAGGGCCAGAGGATGCACGGGTCTTGGGGCCAGAGGGTGTGCTGGTCTTGGGACCAGATGTGCTAGTCTGGGGCCAGAGGGTGTGCTGATTCAGTAAGACATACACAGCTCCTGTAGTCAGAGGTCTTCAGCTTCCACCTTGTACTTGGAGATCCCAGAAATAATTGGGGATGGAGGCAGCCTTGGAGCCTCATGTCTGAGGTTGCTGGCCTTGATTTTCACCGCTAATTTCCTCTTTTGGATTCCTTCTAGGATGTTCACATGCTGACCGCAGAGCCATCCCAGCATCTGGTAGTACATAAGTGCTTAATACATGATTGTGGAATGAATTATGTGATGAAGAAATAGTCTTGGACTTGGGGCGAGATGGGGCTTGATGCAGATTTTGTGTGTGCATGGCTGAGTGTCTATTCCTTTTGAACATCAGTTTCCTCACTGGTGACAGTGGGTGTAACACCACCGGCAGTGCTGGGTGTTTGAGGCGTAAACAATCTCAGTTGAGCAAGCGCCTAGCATGCGGCTGGCACTCCATCCTTGGTGGTGTCTTATCTGAGTGCCCAGCTGCCTTCTTCAGATTTCTGGAAGTCTTCATCTTCTTTCTTATTCTGTTTTCCCCTAGTTCAGTAGGTTTTTTTCAGGTTTAAAAAAAAATCATGGCAGGAACACTTACCATGAGATCCACCCTCTTAGCAGATTTTTAGATGTACAATACGGTATTGTTGTGTGCAGGCACGGTGCTGTATGGCAGGTCTCTGGAACTTCTCATCCTGTACAAATGAACCTTTCTGCCTGTGAACAGCCCCCACTTCCCCCTCCCCAGCTCCTAGCAACCACCATCTACTCTGCTTCCATGCAGCTGACTGTTCTTCCTTATTCTTCCCAAAATAAATAATGTTCTCTTAAGTACTGCCTTCTAGATAAACAAAATGCTCTTATTTAATTTGACTGTTTTCCTGTTTGTTTAATTACTGCTATTAAAATGTTAATGCTTTTTTGTATTTTCCCGTGGCAAATGTGATATTTTAGTTCTGTTTTGGGTTACTGTATTTGTCAAGTCTCTGACGTTGCAAGTATCAGAAACCTGATTTAAATTGGCTTAAGGAAAAGGAGAAATTCATTGGTTTCTGTAATTAAATATTCCAGGGGGACGGTGCTTCAGCCAAAGCCGAGGCTGTGTCCAGACAATCCAAGGATGGCGTCGGGACCCCCGTCTACCTCCTGGCTTGGTCTCCACGGTTGGCTCTTGCTGATGGCCCAGTGGTTGTTGGCTCCATCCGCTCCTCTCTACACCTCCACCGAAAGAGCCCTTCCTCTCCATCACAGACACTCAGAGTCCCAGGACTCAGATCCAAACCCTCCTGAGGGATGGTAACACATTGGCCAGCCCTGTTGGGTCCATGCCTGGAACTGGGTTGGGGCTCATTCTGTTCCAGACTTCATGGGCTCAGAGAGGCAAGGCATGGGTCTCTGAATGAAATCAGGCTGAGTTCATGGACATAGAAGGGAGCGTTATTATTATTCCTGTTTTACTGCTGAAGAAACCACCGTGTTCACTACTGTCCTATTGACAGCTAACCTGACCCCCTGTGATAAGCTTATTTCCTCTGAAAAATCGGACCTGGGCATTCAACTTCAACTCCTAAAGCCTTTATGGAATCGGGGTGCTTGTGTTGACCCCTGGGCCTGTCCAGGGGCCTCTGTGGGGCCATCGGCGCAGGTGCTTGGGCAGGAGTGGGCAGGGAGTGTCAGAGAAGGCTGAAGGCCGCCCTGTCCTGGCCGTGCCCCAGCGACCCTCAAGGATCTAGTGCAGGTTGAGACCTCCCCTGGGTCTTCACCCCCTCATCTGTGAAATGGAAGCAAATAACTCTGCCCTCCCAGAGACATGGGGAGGATCAAATGAGGGATGAGCACTTAGTGAGCACCCAGTGAATGCAGAGTTGGCTCAGAACCTGTGTGACCTTGGGGCAGATCAGGTCAGCTCTCAGCCCAAGCAGCTTCGGCTGTAAAAGGAGATCATGATGATGCTGTGTCTTAGGTGGGATGGGTAGGAGCTGCTCACTGTGCTTTTGGAGAGGGAGGGAAGAGGAAACTCTGCGAGCCATGGATCCCCCCAGGGCGGGGCATCTGCACCAACACAGTCCTCACCCCCGCCGGTGCGCACTTGCTGAGACTCCCACTATTGAAGTGTTCAGAGAGGCAAACACTCCCTCAAAAATCAGGTAATCACATGGTGAAGGGGAAGAGCCAGGCTCAGATCCAGTTGCTTCCCCAGGAACTGGGGTACCACTCCTCATAGAGTCCTAGTTACTCAAGGCCTGGCTAACAGCTGACCTCTCATGAGGTCTCCCTGGGGCCCAAGGCTGAGTGCGGGGCTCTCCTCTGTTCTCCCCAGCCCCCTGGGCTCTGCAACCAGCTCTCACTACCTGGAACTGCAATTATCTTTGTGTTTATCTCCCTACTGGATGGAGGATCAGGTCTGATGGATCCCTGAGCCCCTGGCCCTGATGTGCCGCTGGGGAGAAAATGATGCTGGGCGAACATAGAAACAATGATGTGGTAAAGACAGTGTCTGGTGTCGCCCCATGCTCTCTCCACTGGACCTTGAGCTGGGTCCTGCCCCTCCTTCTGCCTCTGTCTTCTCATCTGTGAAATGGGAATAACGGCACCACCTTAGCTGTGTTGTTGTCAGGATTAGAAACAGTATAATAGGAATACAGTAATAATAGCAGCTGACACTGTGTGAGGGCTTACTCATTTATTTCTTCCAACAAACTTTAAAGGCAGACACCAGAGTCTCTCATATTTTGCAGATAAGAAACCAAGACTGAGAGAGAACTGCTTTGCGCAGAGTTGCACAGCTGGAACCTACCACGTACACGGTGGGGTCTTGGTAAGTGGTGTCTAGAATAATAAAGAATGTTCCTGGAGTAACGGAATGGAAGTGCTCCTGACTGCACGGCCTCCCCTCCCCTGCCATCGCAGGCCCCTGAACCATGCTTGGCCAGGCAGTGCCCAGGTGGGTGACTGAGCTGGGAGGCCAGCCTGCATGGGGGTGCATGAGTGTGCAGGTCTGTGGTGGCCTCTGGGAGGAGGGGGATTTGGAGTGGAGCAGAGGCCTTCCCTGGATCTTGCCAGGCAGTCCTGAGAAGCAATCGGGCTCATGAAGTGTGGCGTTATGATCTGAAGATTGCTGCATCCCCTCCTGGACCCTGCTTTTTCGTTGCATCCCCCTCTCAGCAGCAACCCCTTCCTCCTGAGGGACAAAGCTGCACAGCTGCCAGACCTGCCCCCTCAGCAGCAGCCTCTGGCTGCGATGGCACTTTCACAGTGCACTCCAGTACAGGAAGGAAGGGCAGAGACAGGCACTGCGTGGGGTGGCTTAGGCATCAAATAGGCTGGGCTCAAGTCTCCCCGCTCTGAAATTCACTGGCTGGGAGACCCTGTCTGAGCTGGTGTCCCTCTCTGAAAATGGGGACAACCACCCCAGTCTTGAGGGGTGGGGTGAATGAGGTGTCAGTAAAAGGCCCTGGCACTCATCGATGCTCAGAAATGCTTTCTCCTCTTCCCTCCACCCCTTCTCTTTCTCAAGCATTTACTGAGAGCCTTGTGGGGCCAGATGTAGCCCAGGGGTCACAGGGTCTTGGAAGCTCTGAAGAGCCGAGGTGTTTGGAGTTGGCTATGACGGTCATTGCTGATTCCAATATGAGGCCGCCTCCCCCAGGCCCAGTGGCATTGTCTGGGCATAAGAGTGAGCTGCTATGCCAGGAAATATAGTCCTGGCCTCTCCCAGCCTAGAGGCCCGGGTGAGTGACCTGTGGGGAGGCATGGGTGCCTGGCCTGACCACAGTGCCCACGTGCGCCTCTCCACCCAGCACCACAGCCTGGGCTGAGCTCAGGGCCTTCTGGAGGTGGAGGCCTGAGTGTGGGGGGTGCTCTGCTCCCCTCCCTCCTGGGGCGTGGCTGTGGTCATGTGCTTAGCTAGGGTGAAATCGAGAACTCTGTGGTGCCTAGAATCTTGTTTTCTGCTCTTGGAGCTGGGTGATTCCTTAGGGAACAGGTGGAAATACTTAGAGTAAGAGAGAAGGGCCTGCAGAAATGTGGATGGGGGCAGCAGAGCGGGGGATGCAAGAGACAGTCTCACTGCACGGCCAGGGAATGTTGGGCTGGGGGCCGTGCTGGGGAGTGAGTTATGGGAGGTACCCAGCCAGGCATTCCTGGAGGGACAGAGGAAAGGCAAGTTTAGGGGCGTAGAACTGGACCCACTGTTCACAAGAGAATGATTTGCCAGAGAGGTGATGAGCACCCCATCTCTGGAGGCATTTAAGTAAATGCTTATCACCATTGGGCAGAGACAAGGAAGAGCTAAGGCACCAGGACCTCCAAGGATTCTTCTTGATTCTCTGTGTCGGGAGGGGAATGCCTGATGATCTCATTTCTTCTGTTGGGGGTGACCTTGGCCTTGCAGAGAGGAGGGTGAGGAGCCCCACATTGGCTTTGGGGGCCCTGTCGAGAACAAGGAACAGCAACTTCTGGCGAGGGCCAATCATGCTTGTCTTCCCTGGATCTCGGATGGCAGCTGTTGACTCTCCCGAGGCTTAGCATCTGGTTCTGACAGAGCCATGGAAAGTCACTTCCCAGGGGCTGCAAGTGAGCAGAAAAGATGAGCAACCCATTACCCAAGAGGTGAAAGACAATGGGGCTGCGAGAGGCACCCTGGGTGAGGCGGCCACCCTGAGAGGCTAGGATCCTAAGGTAGGGCCAGGCCAACCTGGGAACGGGAGAATCTGAGTCAGCGATGGCTTCCTTAGGAAGGTGGCATGGAGCACAGCCTTGAAGGATGGGGAAGAAGCTGGGGGGAGGGGGCAGGGGAAGAGAAGAGACACAGCACGCAGCCTCAAAACCTGAGACCAGTGCCAGGGGCTGGATTCGTCAATACTTATCTGGTTGCGACAGCTAGAAATGGGATTAAGCTGATTTCTTCTTCTTTTTTTGGTTCACATAATTGAGAAATCTAGAGTTGGCTTTCTGCATAGCTAGATGCAGATTTCCAAACGCTGTCGTCATCTTTTTTCATCACTCAAGCCTGCTTTCCTCCTGTATAGTCTCAGAGGGGGCCTCTCAAAGTGGCCCCCAGAACCAGTGTCTTCCCCAGTAGCTCCAGAGTGAATTCCAAGAAAGGCTTCTCTGCCCTGGCTTGGGCCACGCCCACCCCCAAGCCAGGGGAGAAAAGGCTCTGACTGGCTTTGACTGGGTCACAGGCTGATTGTTGGGTTAAGAATGTACAGAAGTATTTCCATCAGGAAACCTGGGGTGCAGCTACCTGAAGAGAGAGAGTGGATTTACGGCAGGAAAATACAGATATCCATGGCAGGGCCTGGTCCTGCTGTCATGTTTCCTGCTGCCACTATCATTCCTCCTCCTTCTCTTCCTCCTCCTCCTTCTTTTTTTTTTTTGAGACAGGGTCTCACACTGTCTTCCAGGCTGCAGTGCGGTGGCATGGTTACAGATTACTGCAAGCTCAACCTTCTGGGCTCAAGTAATCCTCCCACCTCGACCTCCTCGGCAGCTGGAACTGCAGATGCACGCCACCATGTCTAGCTAATCCTTGTATTTTTTATAGAGATGGGGGTCTCACTATGTTGTCCAGACTGGTCTTGAACTCCTGAGCTCAAGCGATCCTCCCACCTCAGTCTCCCAAAGTGCTGGTGAAGCAAGAAACGTTCCCTTGTCGCCCTCGATGGGAGTGCCATATGGGTGTGGCTCACTTCTTCAGTGCCCCGCTGCTCTAGGGGAGCATGCAGACTGGCAGGTTGTAGGGATGCAACCCCAAGGCAGTGTCTAGGGGTGAATTTTTACAGCCAAAGCCCTAGCAGGCGTGTGCTACAGAGTGCTCTTTTAGCTTGCCATCTATAGGTGGCTTGTGTTAATTAGCTCAATTAGACCCTTTACCTTGTCACAAGGTCAGAGGACTTTCTGTACCCTGGGTTCTTGCTTTGGTGTACCAGAAGAATTGGAAGTAGCTTTCAACAGATGGGAGAGCCAGAAGGGAGATGGTTTTCCCCTGAAGTGGCATCGCTGTGCAGCCTGACTCTTCTCCGACCACTCTGGCCTAACTCCACGTGGTTCAGCCAGTCGATGGCCTGCCTGCCTACTGGTGCCTGTCAGCGTGCTCTTCCGCCAGCGTGCTCCTGATGACCAGCCGCTTGCGTCTTCTTCCACCAATGGGTTCCTCGTGACGTCTAGCCGTTTGTGTCTCTGCCTTGCTAGGGTCTCAGGTTTTTATAGGCCCAGGATGGGGGCATGGCAGGCCAGGGTGGTCTTGAGAAATGCAACATTTGGGCACGAAGATAGGAGTGCCTGTCCTCACCTAAGTCTGTGGGGGTGGAACCCTAGCCAGGACCACACTGTCCTTTCCCAGCACTCCCAAGTCACTGGCATTACAGGCCAGAGCCACCACATCTGGCCCACGTTTCCTTCCCTGTCACTGTGATCTGGCCTTTTGCACAGCTGCTCTTCATCTTGTCTGTACTCTCTCTTGGTGACTGCCGGCATGAATTGCTGGGGCAGGCTGAAGAATGACCCCCAAAGATGTTCATGTCCTAGTCCTTGGAACCTTTGAGTGTGTTTTCTTATGTGGCAAAAGTGGCTTTGCGGATGTGATTAAGAATCAGGAGCTGGAAAGGTGAGCCCGACTTATCTGGTGGCTCTGATGTAATCACAAGGGTCTGTCCTTATAAGTAGAGTCAAGAAGGGATGATGAGTGGAAGTGGGAGGGATGTGGTTGCTGGCTGAGGCCACGAGCCAAGGAATGCAGGCAGCCTCCAGACGCTGGGAAAGGAAAGGCAATGGATTTCCCCCTAGAGCCTGCAGAAGGAATACAGCCTAATTGCACCTTGATTATAGCTCCGCGAGACCCATTTTGGGCTTCTGGTCTCCATTGCTTTCTGGTCCTACATCTGTGTTGTTTGAAGCAATTAAATTTGTGATCTGTTATAGCCTCAGCAGATCACAAACTTAATGGCTTCATACCTGCCAACTTACTTCTGGAGATCTTGCTCCACACTGGACTGTACTTTATCACCCACAGATGGAGCCACCTCTCCCAGCTCGCAGCTGTCGACTGGATTCAGGTCTCCCCTCCAGTGACCCCACTCCACCTGCTGGCTGACTTGCCACTGTCTGAGACCTACCCTCCACCTTCCTCCTCCACAGGATCAACTCCTGCACCTTTCAGCTCCAATGCGATCTCCCCGGAGAAGTCAGACGTGCTCCTTCGACACCTTCTCGGCACCCTTCTCTGTCCAATCCTGCTGGGGTGGAAGCACATGTTTCTCTGGTCTGTCCATTAGACGATGGACTCATTGGATACAGATGGCGTCTGATTCATTGCTGTTGCTGGTTCCCAGCGCGGGGCCTGCACACATCAGAAGCGAAGTCAACACTTGCTGACTTGGATGGGCCACTAGCCATGAGGGGTGGGCCAGCGAGAAACCCCCAAGAAAAACAGGGGGCCTCCCTCTTGATGGCTGGCTGCTCACCTTGAATCTGTTTTCTTTTCCTCCGGGTTCGTGCCTCACTTGGCCTATGTTGGGCCGTGGGCTGAGTTCTGTGTTCTGGACTATAAAATGTGGGAAGAAGGGATAGTTTCCCTTTTGGAGCTGAAGCTTTTAAGGAGCAAACGTGTCCCTCATTTTCTTCCCTTCCTGAGTCTGGAAGAGATGAAAACAAGGCCCTAGTGCTCAAAGGGACGTGGCTCCCAGGGGTGGAAGCCTGGTATGTGGCTTACCGTGAAGAGAACCCTCCCACCACCCTCAGCTGCAACCACAGGCTCAGGACCATCAGGTGAAGAAGAAACCAAATTCTGATGTGTTGAGTCCTTATTCATTTTGGGTCTATTTGTTTCAGGAGCTTGTGTGACTCTAATCAATACAGGAATTGGTACCTTGAAGCAAGGGCATTGCCATAACAACTTTAAATATGTGGCAGGCTCCAGGGTGTGGACAGTGAGCAGCGAAGACTAGAGATCCCAGGTGGAAAGTGGGGGACTTGTGTGACGCAGCAGCAGCACATCAGATGAGCCATTCATTGCCTAAAATAATATGGAAGGAAGACAAAGGCCAGGGAACCGGCAGCTCTGGGGGAAGAGGTGAAAAATCCTGAAAGCGAGTGGGTGTTTCTGCTCATAGAAACACACACTGGCTTTTGCTGTGTTTTGCTGCTTATAGCAAGGTCTTACAAGAAAGATATGCGCTCAGGCAAGATTTCTGCAAGCAAAAATGAAAGAAAATAGACAGGTGGGGCCTCTCTGGGTTGGCAGGATTTTCCAGATTTGGACTATCGCACGAACAAGTAGTAGACTTCCACTGAGTTTGAGTGTGCATCCACTGGGTCTATTTCTCCAGCAGCTAGCTTTGCCCTAACATAGGTGGCTTCGCTCAGCGCCACCTTTGGGTGTGGCTAGGACTCTTCACGTCCACTTTGGTCAGACTCCTATGGCAGGGAGGGGCCACACTGAGCAACCTACTCCCAGGATGGCCCACCCTAGAATCTATGGCATGACCTGCAAGCAGAAGGCTGGGGTCAGAAGGCTGCAGAGTTCCCAGTAAGCCCAGGGTTGCACAGCTGATGAGCTGGGGGAGCCAACTCAAGGCAAGCTTCCCTGGCTCTAGAAATGTCTTATTTAGTCACCTGAGATGTGTAGGGGCCTCTTTTTCACCGGGGTCTCATGAGTGAGTGTGTGTATGTGTGTGTGGGCCTGTGTACGGTGGTGGGTGGCACTGAGTCCTCAGTGACCCCAGTGTTGAGATTCTTCATAAGCAAAGCCCTGCTGGACAGTGGGACCGCAGAGGACAGGTATGCTTGCCCAGAAAAGTCTTTACTGATGATAAAACTGGAGCTCAGAGAAGCCAGGGACCTGCTGGAGGTTGCACAGCAAGTGGCTGGCAAACTGCTGAACAGCCAGGACTTGGCCTGGCTGCAAGGAGGGCCTCCCTCCTTCACTCTTGCTCATTCTGCTCTGTCCTCCCCTAGCCGAGCCTCCCCAGTGGCTTTCACACACTCCGACAGCAGGGTCTTGCCTGCTCCTTTCCATGTCTACACTTTTCTGAGCTTCCTGCTGCAAGACTGGGCCCAGGGACCAAGGCAGGAATCAATGTCACGGGGACTGGTGTCTCAGCCTGGACTTGCTGTATTGAACTATCATGAACTTGGCTGATCTTTGGCCCACCTGGCCTCTCTGCTCACTTCACTGGGGGGACTTGCCCTTTAGTGTTGCATGTGACGTTGTCCTGGGACGTCCATCAATCTGTCCTGTGCTCTCCAGGCCAGGCCAGGCCAGGCCAGGCAGTGGCCTGATTCCAGGGGTTCTGCATCATAGAGAGACCACCAGAAGTCATTCATTACAGTGGTGGCAACTTGACAGAGAGAGAAAGTGCTCTCTATCCAGGCCCCCAGAGCTGCTCTGGTGTTCGCCGAGCTCAGACCTCCAGCTTTCTTTCATTTTTCTTCTGAGCTACCTGACATCTTTCCAATAAAGTTCACTCAAGTCAGTGTTCCGGGCTTGCAGCCAAAAACTCCAGATGATGCAGACCGAAACTCAAACAAATAGGGGAAAGAATTTCCTCAAGCCATCCTCAAAGCAATGCAATGTGCAGTTTTCAATCACCTACTGTGAGCTAGCCACGGGGGTTCCAGAGAGGCAGCGGTCCCCTTTACAGCCTGGAGAAGCTCACAGATTGAGGGTAGGGAAAAAGACCAGTGGACAATGCGGGCCAGTGCCCAGAGGCTGGGAGTCGGGGCCCGGGGCTCTGCTCTACCCACTGTCTCCCATATCATAAACTTTTAACTACAAATTTAATTGGTACCCAGAAAGGTTTGCTCCTGTTTTCTCTCGTTCCCCTTAAAAAATGAAATCAATAACCTGTTCAGGATGTCTTTAACAGACTAAACCAGAGATTTTCATAACCTCTTTATGGGTTGGCATTTGCAACATTTTCCCCCTAAAGCTAAAGTTGGGTTAATATGGCATCATTTGGAAATCCAACAGTGGGACTGAATTAACCAATAACCAGCCTATATTTGGCAGTTTATCATTTTCAGGGAACCCTGGCAGGCATCACAGAAACCCTGCAGGTTACAGAATTGTGGCTCATAGAGGGGAAGGAACATGCCTACATTCACACAGCCAGGGTGGAAATGGTAGAGCTGGGGTTGATCCTGGATCTGCCTGACTCTTCAGCTCCACTCTTCTTCTGTTTAACTTAAAGGGGTAGGAAACTCTGGGAGCCTAGGAATGCTGGCGCTAGAGAGAGATGATTTCTGCAGGGTAAGGGAGGGCAGTTACTCGCAGGTGCTGGCTGGATAGGCTTTCGTGGTCCTGCACTGCCCCCTGGTGGATTCCCCTTGTCTGGACTTCCCCCGGCTTGAAGACTAGCTGGGAGTTGAAGGCTGGTTGGTGGCTGTGGGCGAGTTGGAGACCTTCCTGGTGCAGCAGCCCCTGCTTTGGGACGGCTGAATGTTTAAGCCTACGAGATCACATAACCGATGTTCATGTGTTTACTTATTTGTGGGAAAAGTGTTCGTTAATTAATTCATTTCGGCCGGGCGCAGTGGCTCACGGCTCTAATCCCAACACTTTGGGAGGCCAAGGCGGGCAGATCACCTGAGGTCGGGAGTTCGAGACCAGCTTGACCAATATGGAGAAACCCTATGTTTACTAAAACACAAAATTAGCTGGGCATGGTGGTGCATGCCTGTAGCTTCTCGGGAGGCTGAGGCAGGAGAATCTCGAACCCGGGAGGCGGAGGTTGCGGTGAGCCACCATGGTGCCATTGCACTCCAGCCTGGGCAACGAGTGAAACTCCGTCCCCCCCCCAAAAAAAATTCATTTCCCTGTACTCTGCAGGTCGCAACGCTGACGACTCCGCCGCACAGCCCTGGCCCCCAGCCTCATGGGATTATCAGAACCACAGAGAGACGCCCACGGTGCAGGGAGATTGGACTATCCTAAGCCAAGCGCGGGGCGTCCTGGGGAAGGCCCCAGGCCGGGCGGGAGTGGGGAGCGGTGGGCGGGGCAGGGGAAAGGCTGCCCCAGGAAGGTAAGGGAGGGGAGACTGGGACCAGATGGGGGAGGGAAGGCAAATCTGCTTGAAGGTCAATGGCCCGAAGCTTCAGGGACCCTCATTTTCTAGGACTCTGGACGTCATTGTCCCATTTGTCCTTTTGTACATAATTTGGAGATACACCCCAAATCATGTAAGCTGCAGGGCTCCACCAAGCCTGGCTCTGCCGCTGGACGGACTGGGATGCGTGCGGAGGACGCGGAGCAGGCAGAGCCCCCAGGAAGGCAGTGTGGCCGGAGCCCTGGGCAGGAGCCCCGGGGAGCCTGCAGGGAGCGGCAGAGGATCAAACCACAGAGGCAGAGGGGCCGGCCGGCGCGGAGGAGACCGGTGGCCTCTGTCCTGAGGGCAGTGGACCCCACTGGAGGGTTTCCAGCAGAGGAGTGGCCAGGTCCCTGTGAGTGAGACAGGTCTCCACAGAACAGGAGCTCGCCCAGTGGAGCCCTGGCCTTTCTCGGCCAAACAGTCCTCATGTCTGATTCCAGGCCTGCAGGGACCTTGCCGGGCCCCAGTCTGCAGAGGAGGCACCATGCTGGAGGTATAGATCTCGTGGGTGGCTGGTTTTGGGGCTGTGGGGAGAGAGTGGAGGGGCCTAATTGGGGGTGTTGTCACCCGGGGCCTCCCCTATTCCACCCTCATCTTTTCCACAGTTACTTAGGAGAACCTGCTAACCCAGGGCCAGGTCAGGCTGGGCCTCCTGGGCCAGATGTGCTGGGCAGGCATGGGTGCTGGGAGCGGGTCCTGTGGGCAGTTGTGAGATCCAGAGGCTGGAAGTATAGAGTTGCCCTGAGAGGAGGACTGGCCAGTGAGGGGGACCCAGCCCCAGGGTGACGGTGCCTGCGGCAGAGACAGTGCCTGGGGCAGGAGAGGGCAGGGAGAGGGCCAGGACCCAGATGCCAGGGCCGAGGAGCCCATCGCTGGTAATATTGTGATTGTTGGCCCTTGGTAGCCCGGGAGTGAGCCAGGTGGCTTACGAGTCTAGGGCCGGGGCAGAAATCCAATGGGAGAGGCTATTCTCGGGGCCAGGGAGCTTTATCACAGGGAGGAGGACTGGTCTATCTCTGACAATCTGGTCTCTGGGACACAGGCCAGACCTCTTGTTCTCTCAAGAACAGGATTCCCACCCTGTCTGCCGTCCCCAGGAGGCAGCAGTAGGCCCCCCAAAGGGGAGGAGGAAGCGCTTCTCTGGCCCAGCCTGGTAATTAGGCCCTTCAATTGCAATTATTTTTGCAATTACTTTTACAATTAGCTCAGCTGGTAATTGGAGCTGGAGGTGGTAATTTCTGTCCTTCATGGAAGCTCCCTGTGAACTGGGCTCTGCTCATCTGTCCAGGATACAGGGCTGTGATCCGGGAGCACTCTCTCAGTGGGAGCTCTGAGCGCAGGGCGCTGGGCCTGGCAGGTGATGCATTTGGATTCCGCTAGAGCCCCTGAGGTGGGACATTTTAGGTATGGCAAGGAGGTGTTTTGTGGGTCTCACAGGAAAGAGCAGTGCTGCTCTTACGATTTGTGGACCTTGGGAGGACCACATCCCACATATCTAGATACTTACAAGTCAAAAATCAAGCAAGCTGTGGCAGGCAGCCCCTAAGAGGCCCTAGCAATTTCTACCTCCTGATGCTCTGCCTTTGGATGACTACCTCCCCTTGAGGGTGGGCTGGCTGGAGACTTGCTTCTAACCAGTAGAGTATGACAAAGTGATGGGGGTGTCACTTCCGTGAGTAGGTTATAAAAATGGTAACTTCTGTTACGATCTCATGATGCCTCTTGGCATGCATGCCTTGGTGAAGAAGATTCCTCCTGGTAAGGAACTGAGGCCAGCCTGCCTGACAGCCAGCCACCGACTGAGCTCAGCCGCCAACCCTGCCCTAGTTGGGCCTTCAGTTGAAACTGTAGATCCTGGGATGAGATTTGACTGTAGCCTCCCAAGATACTGTGAAGCAGAAAACCCAGTTAAGCAGTTTCCAGATTTCTGATGACACAAATTGTGAGATAATATATGTGTGTCATTTTGAGCTACTAAATTTTGGGGTCATTTGTGACACAGCCATAGGTAACTGGTACATAGACACATTATCAGATTAAATAGCTTCTATGTTTTGATCTTGAGAAAGTATAATTTTAAAACTACCTAGAAAGTCAGGTTCAAATCTGGACTCTTTGGACTCCTTGGAGTTCTGCACCAGAACATGGCGTGGGGAGGAGAGCTGGGCCTTGAGAGGAGGCCACCCTGCTCTGTCTCTTCTCACCTGGGCTCCATGCCATACACCCCAGGTCTTATACATGTCCAGTGGTTAAAACTCCATATCCCCCCATAAGTAGCCACCCCTGGGCCTAGCCATGTTCAGGGTCCACCCTTGACAGGTTGGACTTGGGGACAGGCCTGTACAGGCCCAAGATTGGGTTTTAGTACCATTTGGCCAAGGAAATCCAGGACCCAATTCCCTCAACTGTGGTTTAGAAGGGGACCAGGGTGGGCTCCAGGTGGCCCATAGACTCCTGACCCTGTGGGGGCCACTGAAGGGACAGGGCCAGGTCTTCCAAAGCAAGGTTCCTCATGCCTGGGTCTGAGGGTGGTCCTCAGAGGGCCCCTTGTTCTAATCTTCTCAGACAGGGATGAGGTATCTCCAGGAATATACCAGAAAAAAAGGGATTTCAATAATACTCAGCCCAGGGGCAGGGCTGGGGGGCCACATCTGCTCTCTCCTCCCTGTCTTCCACCTTCAGTGGGGCCTGATCTGTGCTGAGCCCTTGCTGGCAAAGCATCTGAAGGACACAGCTCCTGGCTTCCCAATTAGTAAGGAAGACATACCTCAGAGCAGAGCCAGTCTTTCTCCCCAAGCAGATTCATGTAATTAGAATTCAGTGAACACATATTACAGGCCAGGAGCTGGGTGTTAAGCAGGGAGAGATTTATTAGCATAGGGGTTATTACAAAGCTCACAGATTGGCAGCACAACTGGCCTGGCTGGAAGCTGGGGCTCCTGCCCTTGGAAGCATGTGTGCTGGGGCGAGCCAGCTACTGCCAGAGTCCACCACATTCTGTCCTGCACAGAGGCACTTCTTCCTCCCTTCCTTTTTTTTTTTAAATTTATTCATAATAGTTGCACACATTTATGGGGTACATGTGATATTTTGATACACGTGTACAATGTGTGATTATGAAATCAGGGTAACTGAGATATCCATCACCTCCAATATTTATCTCTCCTTTGTGTTAGGAACATTCAAATTCTTCTCTTTCAGGTATTTTGAAATACGCCATACATTATTGTTAACTCTAGTCACCTCACTAAGTTATCAAACACTAGATCTTCCTTCTTCTATCAGACTGTATTTTTGTAGCCATTAATCAACTTCTCTTCATCCTCCCGTCCCCTCCCCTTCCCAGCCTCCAGTAACCACCATTCTACTCTCTATCTCCATGAGACGAACTTTTTAAACTCCCATATATGAGTGAGAACATGTGATTTTTGTCTTTCTGTGCCTGGCTTGTTTCACCTGACATAATGACCTGTAGTTCCATTCATATTACAGCAATTTCGTTCTTGTTTATGGCTGAATAATATTCCATCATGTATTGATATGGTTTGGCTGTGTCCCCACCCAAATCTCTTCTTGAATTGTAGCTCCCATAATCCCCATGTGTCATGGGAGGGACCCGGTGTGAGATAGTTGAATCAGAGGGATGGGTTTTTCCCATGCTGTTCTCATGATAGTAAAGAAGTCTCATGAGATCTGATGGTTTTATCAAGGGCAGCTCCCCTGCATACGCTCTCTTGCCTGCCACCATGTAAGACTTGCCTTTGCTCCTCCTTTGCTTTTGGCCATGGTTGTGAAGCTTCCCCAACCACGTGGAACTGTGAGTCCATTAAACCTCTTTTTCTTTATAAATTACCCTGTCTTGGATATTTCTTCACAGCAGTATGAAAATGGACTAATACAAGTATATACAGATATCACATTTTCTTTATCCATTTATCTGTTGATGGACTCAATAGCAAAAAGCCCAAATTATTTGACTAAAAATAGGTAAAATATTAGAATAAGCATTTCTCCAAAGAATACATACAAATAACCAACAGGTATATGAAAAAATGCTCAACGTCTATCATCACAGAAATCCACATTGAAACTGAGGAGAGTGAAAATCACCTGGTGACCATTGGAGGGGTCCCAGAGACCAAAGCTCCTTATCTGAAGAATTTAGAAGGGAGCAAAGACCACCTGGTGACTCTCAGACAGGCCCTCCAGAGGCAAAACTCCCTATCTGGAGAAAATTAGAAGTAATTAGACTTCCCTAGCATCTAAAGTCAGCATCTGGTTCCAGGCCTCTTTCAACTTTCATAAGTAACTAAAATGTCTATACATCCCCAGAATGCCATGCCAAAACTCATTTTACAACCAACCCTAAGCTCCTGCCTTAAGGTCCATAAATACCCCTAAGGAAAAACCCACTGCCGTGTGCTCAGTCGTCTTGCTGAGGTGCCCCGCTGCACCCTTTTGCAGCGTTCTTCCTTTCTCATAAACTTTCCTTTTCAAACCTATACTATTGTCAGTACATTTTTTTTTAACCAATCCACGAGTCAACCTCTTCCTGGTGCTGGGGCTCTGACACCTTGCCTGGCAGAAATCACAGTGAGATATCATCTCATCCCTGTCTCAACAAAAAGACAAAAAATAATGGATGCTGGTGAGGATGCAGAGAAAGGAGGACGCTTGCACGTTGTTGGTGAGAGTGTAAATTAAACAGCCACTGTGGAAAACAGTATGGAGGTTCCTCAAAGAACTAAAAATAGGACTGTCATATGATCCTGCAATCCCACTGCTCAGAGGAGCTTATTTCTAAATCAAAGTTGCTCGCGCCTTTGATTGGGATATTCTAAGTCATATGTCTGCACCCTAGGGGCAAAGAAGGCTGAGCAATGCAGAGGTTTGCATTCTATATTGGGCAGGAGGGCTTTTCAGGGTAGAGGAAAGGATTTAAATGTGAGAGGGTGCTTCCCTGCTGGGGCAGCCCTGATGGACAGCTGTTTGCCATGGCAATAAATACAGGAAATAAGGTAGCAGGAATCACCCAGCAGCAATGTATAAAAATGAAACATTTACATTTTCTTCCAATAACATGTCACTTGTGTTTCCTGAGACCACTGGTTTGGAAGAATAATGATGGATTTGATCTTGCCAAATAAAGGATTTTTAATTCCTTTCATTTTTAAAAGTCACATTCTATTTAAATTTGGGGTAAATATTTAAACAATCCCCAGAAAGACCTCCTCGCCCTTGCTGCTGTTTATAGTCTCCAGCCCAGGACGTCCTCCCGCTTCTCACTGATTTGTCACCTTCCTTCCAATCCTCTAGCTTGCTTTTCACCAAAAAAAAAAAAAAAAAAAAAAAAAGTTGATTCCAGAATATGAAAAGAAGACTGCAGAATCAAAGCTAATCAATGTTTCTGTTTAACCATATTCTGCAGGCAGTCATGTTATGTCAGCTTGTGAACTGCAATTGAATTTAACACTTGAGAGAGTCATGTCAGGTGGTGCCTGGGAACATCTTAGTGTGTTACTAAGATGCGGAGTAAGCCCCCCCAAATTAAGGTGTCTGTGTAAAAAGGACCTTCATCAAACATTAAACCACAGGATATATATTTTTTTTGACCTGGAAACCTTTACTGTTTGGTGACACGTAGGATGAATTAAATTTTTATTTACTTCAAAATTATGAGACCCAGGAAACATACATTTGCTAGGTACTAGATATGTGCTAGATGAGTTATATGCATTATCTCATTCAATCCTGACTTAATCCTTCATCCCTTTTGACAGATGGGAAAACCAAGGTACAAATAAAGAAGTAACAGGCCCCCTAAGGTTCCCTTAGAACTGAAACTGGAGCCAGAGTTCATATGTCAGGGTTTTGAGGCCCAGTGAGGAGTACGGTTTCCCCTTAGCAAAGACCCTGAGGCCTGCAGTTTGCATATCTGTGTTCTTCTCTTATCTGGGGTCAAAATAGAATTTGGTTTTGTAAACACTAATAGTGCTGGCCTGATTATGGTTTCAGAACTGGGAGGACAGGAGTCTTAATCCCCACCCCACGGCTCTAAAAGGAATTTTGACCTGGTTGAGAGTTTCTTGTGGTTGAAATGTTCTCCATGGCTGGCCAAAATTGATACTTCTATGTTATCAAAATCAGTATTCAAATCTTTCAAGAAATGGTTTGTGTCCTGTGGATGTGGAGATATGAAAGACTTATTGAAACCTCTTCCTTGCCCCTCAGAGTGACCCATAATACCAGCTGGTCAAGGAATTGCTCAAGAGGCAGCTCAAAATCAGAGCAAAGGAGAGCTGTTCTTTAAACCTAGAGTATTTTTTTTTGCCAGGTTCTCACAGCCTGCAGCAAGGATTCAACAAAGCCAAGTTCATTAGCTGGCCATTGTCACCAGGATAGCAGAAGGGGATTTCTATGAGCACACATCCTCAAGAAGATTGGCAGGTTGTGTAGAGGGAAGGTGGGTCTCATGCTGCCTGAATGGACAGCTGACTAGGATTAAGAGCCCAGTGACCTTGAGTGTGGGCAAGGCACCACACAGATGGCATAGTATCTTGGAGACAGAGGGAGCCAAGAGAGGGCATGAATCATGCCCGCACTCTCGCACCAGATCCTGGGGGGCCAGGGTGGCCTTGACAGGTGGAGTGGGGTTTCTATAGTTTTAGATCAGTCTCATCTTGGAAATATGGCAGATGGGACTGGTTGATTCCCCTGCAAGCAAATGCCCCTAAGTACATGCCTATTTTCATTTTCGTTTCATGTTAAGTAAAAATGATGCACAGAACATGCCTTCCCCCTTTGTGTTGAGGAACTCCGAACAGACATTGTAAACACTCAGAATATCCCATATTAAAGATATTTTTTATGTAATCGTGAATTGAGCTGAGCTATGGTTGACAAGCTATACTTTGTAGACATCTAAAATATTACATTTTAGCCTGGGAGTGGTGGCTTATGCCTGTAATCCTAGCACTCCGGGAGGGCAAGGCAGGCTGATCACTTGAGGTCAGGAGTGAGACCAGCCTGGCCCACATGGTGAAACCCCATCTCTACTAAAAATACAAAACAATTAGCTAGGTGTGGTGACAGGTGCCTGTAATCCTAGCTACTCAGGAGGCTGAGGCAGGATAATTACTTGAACCGGGGAGACAGAGGTTGCAGTGAGCCAAGATCGCGCCATTGCACTCCAGACTGGGCTACAGAGCAAGACTGCATCTCAAAAAATGATAATAAATAAAAATAAAATAAAATATTGAATTTTGTAGATTTTAATCAAATGTAAACTCATTTTAAATTTGCATTTTTTTTATGCTTTAAAGGCTCTGTTTTTTTTTTTCAGGTCCCAAATATCTTTGGAAGCTTCTGAAAAGTTTGTGCTTATGACGTGTAATGGATAAAATGGCCCTGACAGCAGGGGGCGTCCCTGCCCACTGGCTGTGGTTAGAACCCAAGATTTCATCAAAGTATACCGTTCAAAAGATTAAACACATGACTCACACAGATGTATAGTCAACACGAGACACAGAATAATTTAACTCATTAATGAGAGAACAAGTAGGATGGTAGGTAGAGCTGGTTCAAAAAATAATCTGAGAAACAGCTGAAGACCATCAGTGAAAGAATGTCTTGGCATAGGATTGCTGAATTAGACACAAACAGTCAGTTTCCTACAGGACAATAAACCCCTTGGCGGTATCTTTCCTCCTGGACAGAAATCATTTGCATCTCTAATGGGCCAAAAGGAACTATTTGCAACTTAATCTCCTACAAGTTAACATGTAACTTTGCAGAGTCTGGGCCCTAATCAACAGTAAACAGTAAGTCAAACACAGGGAACGTTCCCCTGGAGAATCAGATAGTCCTGGGCGGGTCTGCTAGATAGGCCCCCCATGTGACACTCAAAGGACAAGCTGTCACCTTTTAGCTTTATTCCCAAGTTTTGGGTAAAAATTCTTAACAATGCAAAGGGGGAGAAAAGGACTTTGCTGGGATCAAGGCTCCCGGGGAGGTAAATGGTTTGGCATTTCTTCAGATCTATGTCTTTCAATCTTTGTTCAGTATTAATCTAGCAGGGTCAGGGAAAAACTGATTTTTCTGTTAACAAAATCTATATACAGAAACAAAGTCACTTACCTGTTTACTTCCATGGTCACAGTGAAGTCAGTAAATACTCAGAAAATACTCAGCAAAACATTTCCCATTTTTTTTGTTTTTTGTTACTTCCTTAGTTTCATTTGGGGAGTATCCAAATCAAAGAAATTCATGGGAAGCATAGGAAAGAGTTTTAGCTCTAGACAATGCATTATTTATTTTTTACTGGTAAGTAGCCTGATGGCATGAACTACTGGGTTCCTGTATTTCAGCGAGGACACTGTGGGCTCCAAGATTGCTCTGATGGCCTATGTGTGGCGCCACGTCCAGAGAGTGTAAATCCACAGAGACAGAAAGTAGATTCATGGTTGTCAGGGGCTGAGGAGTCATTGCTAATGGGTGTGGGGTTTCTTTTGGGGAAGATACAAAATTTTGCAAAGTTGCAAAATTTAGCAGTGATGATTGCGCAATTTTGTAAATATACTAAATACATTAAATTGTACACTTTAAAAGGCAAATTTTATGGTATGTGAATTATATCTCAATCAAAAAAACACTCCAGAAAAGGGTCAGCACAACAAGGCATTTCGGAAAAGTTCCCTACAGGGCCAAATGTGGGGACCAAAGAACATTTCTCCAGCTATGAGAGAAGAACAATCCTGGAAACTGGAGTTAGCACATTGTGGTTTATTTCCATGATGTTTCAGGGTTTCCCGCCATCTGGCTGGCTCACACCCTAACTCAGCTTGGGCTGGTCCTGTCTTTAGTGACATGTTTCAGAGGAGACAGTTTTCAAGAACTGAGAGGGTCTTCACCCCTCTACCTCTCATACACAATACAAGTCTAAAAGATTTCAAATTATTTGAACACCTGCTTAGATCCACCCAGTTCTTTAGCATTTTATGCTGCCTGAGACCTAAATCTTCAAATTGGACATTTCTGTAGTATTGTTTCTGGCATTGAAGGGAGCCACAACCACAAAGAAAATCCACCCCAAATAATGTCATTATGTATCAAATGCTTTCATTCATCATCTCTTAATCCTCACCACAATGTGTAAGGTAGATTTTATTAAACTTGTGTAACCAAAATGGCATCTGTGATCTCCTGATGCCTTGAGATCTGGACAAGGTTGGTTTGATCTCACTCATTCACTACCCTCTAGGAAGACCACAGCCTTCCCAAGATTCCAGTGACTTCTCAAAGGATCCGGAGCACCTGGTCTTTTTTGCCTCTGGAAACTTGCCTCCTCTAGGGTCCCTTCAGTTGTGATCTATGTGGGCCCAGACGCCAAACTCCACCCCCTTCCCAGATTCCACCCCTGCCCCCAACCAAAGCTAAAATACTCATGAGTGCAATGGTCTCTCCTGGAGATCTTTGTGTAGGAGGAGAGGTGGAGGAGGATTTATACCATATCAATGTGTACAACTATAAAATGAGTATGAGGCATTCACTTTTCTTCCAACTGTCATTTTGGGAATATACATGGTTAACTTCGTTTTGTCCCCATCTGAGAGACTTTTATCTCTTTCCTCTTTTCTCATCCCTCCTCCTCACCACCTGCTACCCCAGACTGTACCTCACAAACTCCAAATTCTTCTCCCACTATTATGCAGATAAATGCATTTTCAGATTCATCCAGGTGCACAGCAGAACAAAGGGGACCTAGTTAACAATAAGGGGCCTTCTTTGGAAAAGGCAGTTTGGGTTATAAATAGCATAAAGAAAATGTCCCTAGTACTACCGTGTCATGGATGAGAGAATAAGACCCAGGGTCCTGTGTCAGTCACCTACATTTTTCTCTCTGGCTCAGGCTCTAGATTAGATGAATGCTGGGTCTCTGGGAGAAGATCTTGGAGTCAACTCAGAATGACCTTTGTCCCTAAGTCTAAGAGATGTTCAATTTCAATGCCCAGAGCAGCCCTGACTTGGCATCCACATCCTGGACTGAGCTCCAAGGTTGGTGGAGGACCTCCATTGCTTTGGGGAGGGGGCAGCCTGCAAGGTCTTGACATTTGGAAGGCTCCAAATTGACAAGTCAAGAATGTGCCATTTAGAGTAGGGTGTGTACATCTCACAGCTGGAAACTGCATCCATGTGGGAGCAGGGAAGGCTACATGGGCTAGATCAGGCAGGGCTGTGAATGCCAAGCCAATAAGCCAGCTCTGCATTCAAAGGTGATGAAAGCCACAAAGGCGTTTAAGCAGAAGAGCACTCAATGACTTGCACTTTGGCAGTAGCAATAGCTCATGCTTATTGAGCACATGACATTGTCTAAGCTCTTTTGTTGCATCTTGCCAAGCACTTTGCGGGCATGACATCCTTTGAAACCTTCCAACAACTCTGTGTGATACCACACTTATCCCCATTGGTGGATGGAGGAACTCGTGTGTGACTTGTTCCCTCAGCTGGAATTCAAAGCCAGTCAGATACCATGACCTGCTGGCTCTGAGATGCCCTTTGGGGCACAGGGAGGGGTCCATACACATTGGACGAGGTGGGAATGAGGACTGCAAGGCTAGTGGGGAGTCCAAGAAAGGTATGGCGGAGGCCTGACCTAGGGCAATGGTGATGAAGATGGGAGGAGTGGGCTCGCTGAAGGCCCTTTCTGAGGTCCCAGCGGCTCTTGGGACCTCTCTGGAGCCCTGCAGAGAAAGCCTGGTCAAGACAGAGGCAATTTCCAATCTCTCTGCGTTTCTTGTCCTCTGAGGCCTCCCTGCTCTCTCCAGTCTCCCCAGAGGAGCTGAGGGGTGTGTGTGTGTGGTGTTGGTGGGGCAGAGGGAAAGGGAGAGAGCATACTTGGTGGTGTCTGCTCTAGTCAGGGGCCACACCCCGCCCCTATTCTCTCCTCTAGGGGCTCCCCCAGAGTAGCAGAGCAGTTCTGTTTCTCAGTCCACAAACTGGCAGCCTTCTGGTCAAATGTGGCCTATAAAAAGGCTTGGTTGTTTCAGTATAGTGCTTTAACATTTTTTTTTGAGATGGAGTCTCACTTTGTCGCCCAGGCTGGAGTGCAGTGGTGCGATCTTGGCTCAGTGCAACCTCTGCCTCCCAGGTTCAAGCAATTCTTGTGCCTCAGCCTCCTAACTAATTGGGACTACAGGCCTGTGCCACCACGCCTGGCTAATTTTTGTATTTTTTGTAGAGACGGGGTTTCACCATGCTGGCCAGGCTGGTCTCGAACTCCTGACCTTGTTATCTGACCGCCTCAGCCTCCCAAAGTGTTGGGATTACAGGTGTGAACCACTGGACCCAGCTAGTGTTTTATTTTTTTAATTATCAACTTTTCAAAGAGAGGCTTATCTAATTTATCCTCCCCCTCTCCCTGCCTTCCTCTCTCCCTCCCTTCCTTCCATTTATCCACTTACTTTAACATGTATACAGCATTTACTATGTCCCCAGCATCCTTCTTAGAGCTTTACAGATATTAAACCCATCTAATATTTCACAGTCCCAGGTGGCAGCATTACTGTTCAGCAGAGTTGCTGTGGTCCCTTTTGGCCAAGGTCATATGGACATGTGTGCTATTAGCATAGCTGGGGTGCAGATCAACAGCAGGGACGTTGGTTGTAAATTGCCAGGCACTTTCTTCTATTTTTCTTATGCCAGTGAGCTTTGGTGGCCCCTGAAGGCATCTGAGTTAGACCCTCTGGGATGTCTGTGATATGTCTCTTGGACAGAGGGATGTGCCAGGGGAGGAAGTAATGAATTATTCTGGGAACAGGTACAGGGATCACTTTGAAATGAAGGTGAGGCCCAAGATGGGATCTGAAGGGTGCCTGGGAAGGGAATTCTGCAGGGGACATGACCATGGAGTGAGAGTGTGCACGAGAGGCTGGGTCCCTGAGCAAGAGAGGAGAGTGCAGCAAACAGGGAGAAGTGTGAGTGAGCCTGGACCATTAGGCAGGGCCAGACCATGGGGGAGGGGCAGTGGTGGTGGGGGTGGAACACTGAGAGGCTCACAGCCAAGCAGTACCAAGGCCCAGATTTGAGTCTTAGAGATCTCACTGTGGGGCAAGGTAGAGAATCATTGTGGCATGTGTAGGAGACCGAAGGCAGGTTCAATAATGGGGAGTTGAGGAGCTTAAAGAACTCATTTCCAGTCACTGGGGACCCTGTCTCCATCCTGAGACTCCTGCTCTGCAGGACTCTGGTGTCAGGCAGATTTCAGCTCATATCTGGCCTGGCTTCTGTGACGAATTAGATAGTCATTCACCTCTCATCTCATTCCACTGGAGGGTGGAGAGGAGGATTTACTTGCTCCATCCATGACTTGGCCATGGAACTTGCTCTGGCTCATGGTGTGTTTGCAGAGGAGATGCCCAGAAATTTGAAATGCACATGTGTTGCTGGGCTTGCTCTCTTACATCCCTGCCATTTCCCAGAGGAGGACATGCCTGGGTGTCCCTGCTGATCCCAGGAGAGCATGGGAGACACTGGAAGCAATACTCAACCATCCCAGCAGAGCCTATCCTAGATGAGCTGTCTACAGATGAATGAGCTAAATAAATGTTTACTGCCACATGCTGGGAGATATTGTGGATGTTTGTTACACAGCACTACTGTGACCCTTCTTAGATGATACAGCTGCTAATATCTGGGTGACTCAGGCAGGGCTGGCTTCCTCGACAGAGATCCGAGGAGGAAGGCAGAACTTGATAGAGCTCATGGAGAGCCTAGGGTGAGCCTCAAGAGAGGTCTGAATATTTCTTCTACCTACATTTTCTGTCCTGCCCTGGAAGTAGGGCATCTCTAGGAGGACTAGAAGGACTACAAGGCACGGGTGGGATGCTGAGGCTGTGAAGAGACAATTTCTTCCCAGTGTTGCTGGTGGGAGTGTGAACATGCTGTGCTTCTCTGAAGGGCTGTTTGGCAGCATGTATACTCCACATCCAGAAAGATATTTGCAGGTACACTTATGTTAAACAGACGCACACACACACACACACACACA